>SZWC01000410.1:6292-60332 GCA_023375785.1 Penium margaritaceum
AGGGAGAGAGAGAGAGAGAGAGAGAGAGAGAGAGATAGAGAGGGAGGAAGAGACAGAGGGAGAGAGAGAGAGAGAGAGAGAGAGAGAGAGAGATAGAGATGGAGGAAGAGACAGAGGGAGAGAGAGAGGGAGAGAGAGAAAGAGAGATGGAGAGAGAGACGTTTACTATACCTATTCTAGTGCACTAGTTTTGTAGTGCATGGTGTTAGTGCATGGTCTTGGGGCGCACCAGAAGCACACACTAAAAAGTGAGTGCATGATCTACCCACCATTGGGCATATGTGTCCGGGCTAGACCTGATGACCTCACTGAAGAGATCGGATCCTACAACGCTGATACTGCACGCCGCACACCCGCTGACCCTGTCGGCGCTTATGCATTGATCAAGCGCCGCACAACAGTGAGTGGACATGCATCCCAGAGTGTCCTCAGTGTCCAATTCAACACGCTCTCCATGCGTGTTGATGAGACTGGTGATGCATACTGGACTCATAGTCTACGCTTGCTACGTGACCTTGGTAAAGTGGCCCCTGGAGAGCTCCCTGTTGTTCTCTCTATTGTCAATGGCCTCATCCCAGAGCTCAGTGAAATCTTCAGGGAGGTCAAGGCCACTGAGCTTGAACGCTTGGCGGCCATCCCTGTCCTTGCAGATGCACCCCCTGACATCGGCGCCTTGTGGGAATTCACCTCCAAGTGTCTGACCAACTGGTGGAGCTCTCTGCAGAACAAGCGCATCCATCGCGCCACCGTCACAGCAAATACTACCGCACTCCCCTCCTCATCATCCTCATCTGCCTCCACCTCATCGTCCACCACATCTACCACTCCAACTGCGACCTCTCTTGCTGCCCAAGGGGGCGGTCAGGGTGCCGGCAGTAGTAAGGGCAAAGGCCGTGGAGGTTCTTCTGGCGGCAAGGGGCAAGGGGGGGACGGCAAAGGTCGTGGATTTGACACTGCTCCTTCCTCGTCTTCCTCATCCAGCACCGTCATATGTTGGAAGGGGCGGTGCCACAGGCCACGCGGCTCCCAAGTCCGTAGCTCCTCCCGATGATGCCCGCCTTGCCTCAGCCATGCGTGCTCAATGGGCACACTCGTCGGGTTCCGGAGGTTGTTCCTCTCGCTCCTCCACCTCCATTGCTCCCTCTGGACATAGCACTCCTTCACCACCAACTGCTGCGAATAGCACCATCCTTACTCCACCACCTCCGTGGGGTTGGCCATCTGGGTTTGGGGATCCTATCTACTTCGGCCCTCCCACAGGATTCTATACGCCCCCTCATTGGGCGTCCTCCGCCACCCCGCCTCAACGCACCTCCTCTGGTGTCATCATCACTGGCCCTTCTGACGATGAGCGCCAGCTGGACTCGACTCTCTCCCATGCCATCCATCATCGACACCTCCATGATTAGGGAGGTGAGAGTGTGCATTCGGGTGTGGGGACACTTGTGTGTGATGTTGATGCGTCGCTCCATGGTGCGCCGTCCAGTCATGTTCAGGGATGTTTCTCCGCTGATGTTCCATGGATTGAGCAGTGGCAATCCTACAGCTTACCTCGTTGTCTCGCATCATGTGGTCAACGCCTCCCTCCTCGTTCTACCATTGTTGTTGTCAGCCGTGGACCTGCTTCTGTTCGTGTGTCTAGTGGCTTCTGGATCCTTGATTCAGGAGCCACTCACCACATGACGTCCTGTCGGTCCTCGTTCATCTCTCTGGGCCCAGTCGGCTCTGTGCGCTTTGTCTGTGCCGGCTCTGGTCAGCTCTTGCCTCTCCAGGGTGTTGGAGTTGTATATTTTATTGGCCCTAGGAGGGAGCTCTTCCTGCCAAATGTTTTGTATGTGCCCGCTCTTGAGCTCAGTCTACTCTCTTTTACGATTCTTGACGACCAAGGCATGGACTTCTCCTCCAGCCGCGGCATTGTTTCTGTGCTGCATCACACCACTGGTCGTGTCCTGTTGCGTGGCACTCGTTGTTACCGCTTGTTCCGCATGCCCTCATTTGTGCCTCATCCTGCCACTACCGTCCTCGTTCATGTTGCGCGCTCTTCCTCTCCTACGCATACACAGTTGCTCCATCGCCGCCTTTGCCACATTCACACCGCTGCTATTAATAGTTTGCTCAGGAACAAACCCGCTTACGGCCTCGACGCTGACACGTTCCACGCACATGCGCATCTCCCCCGTCTTTTTCTGCACAAACAAGACAGGTGCAGCGTAAGGAGACGAGGATGGGCGGATGAAGCCCTGCTTCGTCATCCCAGTCAGCTGCTTCTTGAGCTCCTGCAGCTGCGCGTCGCTCATGTGGTACGTTGCACGAACAGGCGGGCGCGCTCCAGGTTTGAGGTCGATGCGATGGTCCACATCTCACGTTGGTGGCAAAACCGCCGGGAGGGAATCGGGGAACACGTCCTCGAACTACGTACACACCTTCCGAAGCCCCTCGGGCACCGCGGCAAGCTTGCCTTGGGCCCCTGGCTGCTGACGAGTCGTCCCATGTGCCACAGCAGGCGCCACATCCTCTGGTTTGTCGAAATCGTCCTCCATGTCTCACATGAACGCCAGAAAAATATGCTCCTTCTTTCGAATCACGCGCTTGAGTTGCACCGAGTTCAGTGTCAATGGCGCCGATTCCTCCTGGCGAGGCGTCGACTGCTGCGATGCTTCCTCCTCGCAAGTCTTCTCCTCCGCAGCCTCTTCCTCGGACCACGTAGGCAGGGGGTACTCCTTGTCTCCGAGCTTGGCTAAGACGGTGCGCGCCTCCCAATAGACGACGGGGTTGTACTCGTAGAGGAAGTCACGACCGAGGATCACATCGGAATCCTTCATCGGGCACACCCGGTATACGGTCGTTATACGAAGCTTCCCCACGCGAATGGAGAGGGGACGGGCCAGGTACCCCATTTCAATCATGCTGTCCACTTCGTTAGTGGTCCGCTTCTTGCTCGTGAGCACAAGGCCCCACTTCCGAGCAAAGTCCATGCTCACAAAACTGTAGCTCGCGCCACAATCCAACAGAATCCCCACCTTCTCCTTGACGCCTTTCACTCGCGCCTCCAAAAGAAGTGCGGGTTGCTCCTCCTCATACCCCGAATCCCATGCCTTGACCTCAGAAACCCCCTTAATTACTGTAAGGCGTTTGGGTGGGCGGTGAACTGGCGGTTTGGGCTAAGAGGAGCCAGGAGTAACGCCATCTACTCCCAGCTCTCCTCATTTCCCAACCCCTTTGTTGCTTTGTTTGCTTCCTTTGTGGCTTGCTTCCCCTTCCCTTGCCGCTTACCCTTGTCGTCGCCCTTCTTTGGACTCCGACAATCACGCGCAATGTGGCCAGGCTTGCCACAGTTGTAGCAGTTGCGCTGTTGCAACGCTCCGATCTCCATGGGCGTGTCGTCGCTCTCGGCCCGCTTGCCATAACCACCACCAAAAGAGTTGTGGCTGTGGGCATGAGCCTGTTGCGTACGCGAGTCGTACCGTTCCACTGCTGCGATCATTGCCGACAGGTCATCGTTGAGGTCGTGCATCACCGTCACAACGTGAGCATCATTCTTGAGGCCGTTGCTGTAGTGGAAGCACAGTTCATGCGAGTCAAAGCCACAGTTGGCGATGATCTCACGAAACTTGCGGGTGTATTCGGCGACACCACCAGTTTGGCAAAGCCGATGCGATGCACCTTGGCACGCGCGTTGTTCCTCACGTCACCCACGGTGAAGCGCTTGATGAACCACTCCGTGAAATCCTTCCAAGAGGTCGGCCATTTGAGGGTAGGGTCGCCACTGCTGCAGGTTGGAGCCAATGGGGTTGAGATTCTGGTCGTGACCGCAATGCCGGCGACCATTGCTGCTCCACTGCCGTGTGGATTGGACCGCATCACATCAGCCCACCAATCCAACAATGCCCCTCTCAACAGGGTCACGGCGTAGTCGCGGCGCGCCTCGTACCTTGAGGCATCCACGCCGATGGCGGTGAAGTACAATTCTAGTCCGAGTGTCCAAGCGTGTGGAGCTGGCCCATCCTTCTTTGATGGGTCGAACGGCTTCGTCTTGGGTGGGCTCGGGACGCCCACCGCAGGTACGTTTGCGGTGGCAACTGCCACTGGTGTTGTCACTGGACGCTTTGCGAGCTCTTGATTGAGATACTCGTTCTGCTTCTCCAACAGATCCATCTTGGCCTGCATGTCGGCGAGCAACTTCTGCAACGCTGCGGCTGCTGTTACTTTGCCTTGCGCGTCAAACGCCGCGGCCATCGAGAACGTGCCGGATGAAGTCATCTTTGCATCCGGTACAACTCCTTCCTCAACGGGTCCTCCGGTTACCGCCTTGTCACCGGAGTGCGTGGATGGCCTTGGGCACGGATCCGCCAAGGAGACGAGATGCGTGCTGGTCTACGCTGACCAGGAGAGGTTGCCACGTAGATGATTGTGCCCCTGAGCCAAGGGTGGCTCTAATACCAAGTGTGAACCGGGCGCGGTGTACTAGCCTCAACCGGATGGTGTAGGCACCAACCAGCGGCAACGGCGACCAAGGGGAGGCCGGTGCACACCTTCCCGGGGTTGTGGAAGCATAGGGTCATCTTGGGGGAGCACAAGAACACGTGTGGCATAGTGGGAACAAACTGTATTTCTTATTCAAGTGTCAACATACAAGACTATATGTACATAATGACACATCCTAAGCGAGCCGAGGCCGCCGAGCCATGTGCGGCTCTGTACGGGCCTGGGATGAGCGGTATTGCCTCGGCATCATGTAGCTCATCTTCTTAGCTTTCCAACGCACCAACAATCGCATCATTCCGTGGAGGAACGGCCGAGATATGGCCGTTTCCGTGAACCACGGCAATCTGCCGCTGGCAGCACCACTAGCGGCGGTGACCGCCGCCCGAAGCGCCCTCTCTGGCAATAACACATCGGGGCGCCATTCCGAAGCACCCTTGGCCCTCAACGATCCTTGATTCATTGACTAACTGGGCCCCAAGGGGCGCTTCGGCCTTGTTGGGTCTTCCAAGGGTCGAGCCTTGGTCCTTGGGGATGAATTCCCGTCACTTGTTTTCCCCTCGGCCTGTCCAACCTTCTGCCGGACATAATTTCCTCAATTCTTGATGGATCGACCCCGTTCTTAGGTCGATATCACACGGTTTTTCCTGCAGATTCCAAATCCACAGTCAGATTACACATTCAAGGAAGTCTCAAGCCGTGATCAGTGCCGTTGGCACTGTCCGGCTTACACTACCCCCCCTTTACGAGCGAGCCGTCCCGGTTCGCTCTTGATACTCTTTGAGGATGGCATTCACCCCGCCAACGTTGAAGTTGCGGGCAGGCTCCCATGAGTTGTGGGTTGCATCGTAGCCCTTCCACTTGACCAGGTACTCCCATCCACGGCCAAGCCGACGGTGGTCAAGATGGCCTCCACCTCAAACTCTTGCTCGCCCTCGATCACCACCGGAGGGGGAGGCTCTGAACTGCGACCAGGAAAATGCTCAGCCGGATCATGGTAGAGCTTGAGCTTGGATATGTGGAACACATCGTGGACTGGCATGGAAGGTGGGAGAGCCAACCGTGTGACCACGGGTGTCCGCATTTCGAGCACATCGAACGGATCAAGCCACCGGGGTTTCAACTTGTCTGACCGGACCCCGCGAAGCTTGACGTGCGCGCTATTGAGAAGCACGCGGTCACCGATATTGAGCGTTGCGTCTGCGCGTCGGCGGTCCGCTTGAACTTTCTGTTGCGCTTGCGCCTTTGCCAATGCGTGCCGCATCGCCGCTAAAATCTGCGTGAAGTCACGTGAGGTAGACCCCACCGCGGGCAGGTTGCTTGCGACGTGCAAACTGAGGGGCATTGCGGGAACCATCCCGTTCACCACCTCAAATGGCGCCTTACCGGTGGAGGCGGACGTGGCGGTGTTGTATGCCAGTTCAGCGACCGGCAACCGTTGGTCCCACGCCGTCTCGTCCGGATCACCCACTGTACGGGGGAACTGCTCCAGCGTCTGGTTCGTCCGCTCCGTTTGCCCGTCAGTTTGGGGATGAAAACTGGTCGACAACTGCACCTTGCTACCGTACCGCTCCATGAGTTCTCGCCAGAACTTACTCGTGAAGCGCGGGTCTCGGTCGCTCACAATGGACCGCGGCACGCCATGGAGATGCACCACGTGCTCGAGGAACAGTTGAGCCATGCCTTCCTTGCTCACCGTATCACGCGTCGCAATGAAGTGCGACATCTTGTTGAAGCGATCCACCACCACCAACACCGCATTGTGGCCTGCCGCTGTCGTGGGAAAACCCGTGATGAAATCCATGGAGATGTCCTGTCACGGCTGCTCGGGGATGGGCAAGGGTTGGAGGAGACCTGGGGTCTTCGTCCTCCGCACCTTGTGGCGTTGGTACACGTCACAACTCCGGCAGAATTCAGCCACCTCCGACGACATGGTGGGCCACGAAAAGAAGCGAGCCACCGTCTTCAATGTCTTGTCGGTGGAGAAGTGACCGCTCGGGCCACTGTCATGGCACTCCTCCAAAATCAGCTGCCGAAGCGCGGGCACCGTAGGAACCACCACCTGTTGCGTGCCGCGCCGTCGCCAATATGGTGCCTCGAAGAAAAATCTCCGAGCCTCGTACTCCCCATGCGCCTCGTATCCCTCCGTGAAGAGCTTCACAAGGAAGGCATCCTCGTGGATGGTGAGAGACGCAACCCGCATCATCAGGTCCGGTCGCCGTGAGAGGGCGTCGGCTGGGTTGATGCGACCCGGCCGGTACACGATCTCGTAGTCGAAGTGCGACTCGAGGTACTCCACCCAACGCGCTTGCCGCTGGCTCAGGTTCCGTTGTGTCTTGAAGTACTTCAACGCGTGGTGGTCGGTGTAGACCGTGCATTTCCGTGCCTCGAGGTAGCACTGCCAATTCTTGAAGGCTGCGACCACAGCGAGAATCTCCTTTTCATGGGTGGCGTAGTTCAGCTCCGCCCCGCGCAACTTGTGCGAGTAGTAGGCGACCGGCTGTGACCTCTTGCCAAATTCCTGCAAAAGGATCCCACCAATGGCCAGGTCCGATGCATCCGTCGTCATTTCAAACTCACAGCCGCTGTCGGCCAAGTGCAAGGCCGACGCGGAGGTCAGAGCCCGTTTGATATTTTCAAAGGCTTCTTGTTCGCTAACTCCCCAACTCCACTCGCGATCCTTGCGAGTGAGATTGGAGAGTTGCGCTGACACTCTTGCATAGCCAAGGATAAACCTGCGGTAGAAGTTGCAAAAACCAAGGAACACTTGCACATCGTGCACACTACGCAACTTCGGCCATTCCTACACGAGCGAAACCTTGCACGGGTCCATGGCAATCTGTCCATTGCCAATTATGTGTCCAAGGAATTCAACTTTCCCCACCGCGAACTCGCACTTAGAGAGCTTTGCAAAAAGCTTATCCTTCCTCGAAATCTCGAGGACCTTCTTCACATGCTCCTCATGCTCCTCCGCCGTCATGCTATACACTAAGATGTCATCGAGATACACCACCACGAAGTCATCTAAGTACGGCCTGAAGATGTTGTTCATCGCCGCCATGAAGGTGGCCGGCACATTGGTCAACCCGAAAGGCATCACGAGGAACTCGTAGTGACCATAGCGGGTGCGCAAGGCCGTCCTTTCCACATCATCTATTGCGATGCGAATCTGGTCGTAGCCGGAACAGAGGTCGATCTTTGTGAAGAAGCGAGCCGCACGGAGCTGATCGAACAGCTCCTTGACTCGTGGGAATGGGTACCGGTTCTTGATGGTCAACTTGTTCAACGCCCTGTAGTCCACGCACATGCGCATCTCCCCCGTCTTTTTCTGCACAAACAAGACAGGTGCATCGTAAGGAGACGAGGATGGGCGGATGAAGCCCTGCTCCGTCATCTCGGTCAGCTGCTTCTTGAGCTCCTGCAGCTGCGCATTGCTCATGCGGTACGTTGCACGAACAGGCGGGCGCGCTCCAGGTTTGAGGTCGATGCGATGGTCCACGTCTCGCTTTAGTGGCAGACCCGCCGGGAGGGTGTCGGGGAACACGTCCTCGAACTGCGTACATACCTTCCGAAGCCCCTCGGGCACCGCGGCAAGCTTGCCTTGGGCCCCCGGCTGCTCACGAGTCGCCCCATGCGCCACAGCAGGCGCCACGTCCTCTGGTTCGTCGAAATCGTCCTCCACGTCTCGCACGAACGCCAGAAAAATCTGCTCCTTCTTTCGAATCACGCGCTTGAGCTACACCAAGTTCAACGTCAATGGCTTCGATTCCTCCTTGCGAGGCGTCGACTACTGCGACGCTTCCTCCTCGCAATTCCTCTCCTCCGCGGCATCTTCCTCGGACCACATAGGCAGGGGATACTCCTTGTCTCTGAGCTTGACTGAGACGGTGCACGCCTCCCAATTGATGATGGGATTGTACTTGTGGAGGAAGTCACGACCGAGGATCACATCGTAATCCTTCATTGGGCACACCCGGTATATGGTCGTTATACGAAGCTTCCCCACGCAAATGGAGAGGGGACGGGCCAGGTACCCCACTTCAATCGTGCCGTCCACTTGGTTAGCGGTGCGCTTCTTGCTCGTGAGTGCAAGGCCCCACTTCCGAGCAGACTCCATGCTCACAAAACTGTGGCTCGCGCCACAATCCAGAAGACTCCCCACCTTCTCCTTGACGCCTTTCACTCACGCCTCCAAGAGAAGTGTGGGCTGCTCCTCCTCATGCCCCGAATCCCATGCCTTGACCTCATAAACCCCCTTAATTACCGCAAGGCGTTTCGGTGGGCGGTCAACTGGCAGTTTGGGCTGAGAGAAGCCAGGAGCAACGCCATCTACTCCCGGCTCTCCCCGTTTCCCTTGCCGCTTACCCTTGCCGTCGCCCTTCTTTGGACTCCTACAATCATGCGCAATGTGGCCAGGCTTGCCACAGTTGTAGCACCTGTGCTGTTGCAACGCTCCGATCTCCATGGGCGTGTCGTCGCTCTCGGCCCGCTTGCCATAACCACCACCAAAAGAGTTGTGGCTGTTGGCATGAGCCTATTGCACACGCGAGTCGTACCGTTCCGCTGCTGCGATCATTGCCGACAAGTCGTCGTTGAGGTCGTGCATCACCGTCACAGCGCGAGCATCGTTCTTGAGGCCGTTACTGTAATGGAAGCACAATTCATGCGAGTCAAAGCCACAGTTGGCGATGATCTCACGAAACCTGCGGGTGTATTTGGCGACGCCGCCAGTTTGGCGAAGCCGACGCAGCTTGGCACGCGCCTTGTTCCTCACGTCACCCACGGTGAATTGCTTGATGAACGACTCCGTGAACTCCTTCCACGAGGTCGGCCATTTGAGAGTAGGGTCGCCATTGCTGTAGGTTGGAGCCGATGGGGTTGAGATTCCGGTCGCGGCCGCAATGCCGGTGACCATTGCTGCTCCACTTCCGTGTGGATTGGACCGCATCACATCGGCCCACCAATCCAACGATGCCCCTCTCAACACGGTCACGGCATAGTTGCGGCACGCCTCGTACCTTGAGGCATCCACGCCGATGGTGGTGAAGTACAATTCCAGTCTGAGTATCCAAGCGTGTGGAGCTGGCCCATTCTTCTTTGATGGGTCGAACGGCTTCGGCTTGGGCGGGCTCGGGACGCCCACCGCAGGTATGTTTGCGGTGGCAACTGCCACTGGTGTTGTCACTGGACGCTTCGCGAGCTCTTGGTTGAGATACTCGTTCTACTTCTCCAACAGATCCATCTTGGCCTGTATGTCGGTGAGCAACTTCTGCAACGCTGTGGCTACTGTTACTTTGCCTTGCACGTCAAACGCCGCGGCCATCGAGAACGTGCTGGATGAAGTCATCTTTGCGTCCGGTACAACTTCTTCCTCAACGGGTCCTCCGGTTACCGCCTTGTTACCAGAGTGTGTGGTTGGCCTTGGGCACGGATCCGCCAAGGAGACGAGATACGTGCTGGTCTATGCTGACCAGGAGAGGTTGCCACGTAGATGATTGTGTCCCTGAGCCAAGGGTGGCTCTGATACCAAGTGTGAACCGGGCGCGGTGTGCTAGCCTCAACCGGATGGTGTAGGCACCAATCAGCGGCAATGGCGACCAAGGGGAGGCCAGTACACACCTTCCCGGGGTTGTGGAAGCGTAGGGTCATCTTGGGGGAGCACAGGAACATGTGTGGCACAGTGGGAGTAAACTGTACTTCTTATTCAAGTGTCAACATACAAGACTATATGTACATAATGACACATCCTAAGCGAGCCGAGGTCGCCGAGCCATGTGCGGCTTTGTACGGGCCTGGGATGAGCAATATTGCCTCAGCATCAGGTAGGTAATCTTCCCATATTTCCAACATACCAAGAATTGCATCATTCCGTGGAGGAACGGCCGAGATATGGCCGTTTCCGTGAACCACGGAAATCTGCCGCTGGCAGCACCACTAGCGACGGTGACGGCCGCCAGAAGCGCCCTCTCTGGCAATAACACATCGGGGCGCCATTCCGAAGCGCCCTTGGCCCTCAATGATCCTTGATTCATTGAATAACTGGGACCCAAGGGGCGCTTCGGCCTTGTTGGGTCTTCCGAGGGTCGAGCCTTGGTCCTTGGGGATGAAATCCCGTCACCTGTTTTTCCCTCGGTCGGTCCAACCTTCGGCCGGACGTAACTTCTTCAATTCTTGATGGATCGACCCTGTTCTTAGGTCGATCTCACACGGTTTTTCCCGTAGATTCCAAATCCACAGTCATATTACACATTCAAGGAAGCCTCAAGCCGTGATCAGTGCCGTCGGCACTGTCCGGCTTACACGTTCACTGTGAACTGGGGGGCGCCCGACATGACGGTCACACGCCGAGCCCTTGGGATGAACCTCCCAACCCTCAACCCCTTGGTATGTGGGAAATCCCTTGAGAAATTGCATGACCCTCTCCTAGCAGCAAGACCGCTGCTAGTGACCGAGGTTCCCGCCGTGTGACTCTCCCAGCGGCATACGCACCAAGGTGCGCTACGGAAGACTTGTAGGATCGAATAGACGTGTGCAAAGTGATTCTTGGAGAACAAGGAGAGTTGGGAAAGAAATGAATCCTTAGACTTGATAGATCAGTACAAGGCAATGTACATAGTCTCTGGGTAAGATTGGCATGCCTAGAACAACCCCTATGCTTCCTTATTTACCAGCCTCTATGAGTCAGCCGAGAGCCCCTCGGCGCTCCGAAACCCTCTGCTAGGATGCAATCATGCAAATAACACATGTATCATGTAGTACGCGCCGTGAGCTTTCCAACGCACCAAAGAACACCTCAATCCGTAAAGAAACGATTAAGTTATGGCCGTTTGAGTGCTCCACATGTTACTGTCGCTGACAGCACCGCAAGCGGGGGTCACAGCCGCCCGAAGCGCCCTTGCTTGCGAATGCAGCTCCAGCGGCCATCCCGAAGCATCCATGGACTCCAATAAACCTTATCTCATTGGCTAAGTATCCATCTAGGGGCACGTCGGCTGCAGTGGGCAAGAAAGTCGCTCCGCCGTGCTTGGGGTCGAACCGGTACGTCTCCTGTTTTCTTGAGGTACGCCTCCCACCTTTGCACGGCCGTATCTTTCTTTTCCCTACACCGAATAACCCGGTTCTTGGATCGATTTTTCACGGTTTCTCGCGGAGAATAGAATGCAAGCATCAAAACATGCATCAGAACTCAGCATGATGACGTAATCACCACCTCGACCGGCGGCCCCCATAACATCACCTCCCCCTTTGAGGACGCACCGTCTTGGTGCGCTCGTGGTACGCTTGGGGGACCGTGTTGACAGCACCGCCCCTGTGGAAATCGTCTTTGAGGATCCAGCAGTTGTTCTCAGGCCCATAGCCGAGCCATTGCACCAGGTACTGCCACCCGTTACCGCGCCAACAGTGTCCGAGAATCTTCTCCACCACATACTCCTCTTCACCCTCCACCAAGACCGGTGGAGGAGGAGCCTGTCCTCGCACCGGAAACTGCGCATCCGGCTCCATGTACACCTTGAGAAGAGAAACGTGGAACACGAAATGGATCCCGTAGTGGTCTGGCAGTTCCAACTCGTAGCTCACCGCGGACCGCTTCTCCTTGACCAGAAAAGGGACCACCCACCGAGGCTTGAGCTTGTCGCTGTCCACCCCCGCCAGCTGAAGGTTCCACGAGCTCATTAGCACCTTTTGTCCCACCGAGAACTCCTCGGCTGTCTGCTGCTTGTCCGCTTACTGATTCATCTGCGGCTGCGCCTTGTGAAGCGCATCGCGTACATCGCGCCACACCTCTGTGAAGTCACTTGTAAACTATTGTACTGCAGGCAAGTCCGATCCCGTTGCCATGTCTGAGGGAGATGCAGGCTGCACCCCATACACTACCTCAAAGGGAGACCGTCCCGTAGAGGCATGCATTGCTGAGTTGTAGGCAAACTCAACCACGGAGAGCTTGCAGTCCCATCCCTCGCCATCCGGATCCAAGATCCCCAGCAGTAGCTGCTCCAGGGTCTGATTGGTGCGCTCAATTTGGCCATCAGTTTGGGGATGGCAGGTCGATGAAAGAGCCACATGAGTGCCCAACTTCTTGAAGAGTTCCTCCCAAAACCGGGAGGTGAAGCGCGGGTCACGGTCCGAGACCATGCACTTAGGCACCCCATGTAGTTTGATGACGTGTTGCAAGAGGAGTTGAGCCGTCTCTGCTTTCGTGACCTTCTCCGCACATGGAATAAAGTGTACCATTTTCCTGAACCGGTCCACCACCACCAGCACCATGGTGTTGCCCATTACATACCGTGGAAGACCTCCCACAAAATCAAGTAAGATATCCGTCCACAGACGTTCCGGCACCGGTAGCGGCTACAGCTCCCCTGGCGTCCGCGTCCTCTATGACTTGATTCTTTGGCACGTGTCACAGCTGCTCACGTATTCTTTGCAATCTGCTCCCATCGTCGTCCACCAATATTGGCTTGCAAGCGTCTTGAAGGTCTTGTCGTGACCGAAATGACCACTGTAGTGCGAGTCAGGCGCCTCTTCCAACAGTGCTTGCTGCAAAAACGCACTCCGCGACACCACAATCTGGTTCCTCTTCTCACGCCGTCAAGACTGGCCGCCCCACTTGCGCCCCTTCACCGTACTTCCGGCAACGTCCTCATCCTCCGCATACCCGTGTGCAAATGGGCTGCGGATGATTGGAGATCCCGCCAGCACCGTGATCGTATGCACGTCCAAGTCCGGGCGACGCAAAAGCGGGTCCGCTAGGTTGATCCTTCCTGGTTTGTATTGGATCTCATAGTCGAAGCCGCCCTCCAGCAGCTCCATCCACCGTTCTTGACGACGACTCAGGTTCGGCTACGACTTGAGGTATTTGAGCGCGTAGTGGTCCGTGTGCACCACACACCACTGAGCCTCAAGGTAGCACCGTCATTGATTGAAGGCCTGGACCACCGCGAGCATCTCCTTCTCGTGGATCGGGTAGTTGAGCTCAGCCCCTTTCAGCTTCTTGGAGTAGTACGCAATGGACTACAATCCCTTCCCTTGGTCCTGCGTCAGCACCCCGCCGATCGCATAGTCACTTGCATCCGTCGCCAACACATACTCCTTGCTCGTGTTCGGATGCACCAACACTGGGGCTTGACACATGGCAGCCTTCATTACACCAAAGGCTTGCCCCTCCTTCGCACCCCACTCCCATTGGCACCCCTTCTTGAGCAAGTCTGTCAAGGGTGCTCCCATTGCTGCGTGCCCCCGGATAAACCTCCGGTAGTAGTTCGTAAAACCCAGAAAAACCTGGATGTCGCGCACGCACGCCGGTTCTGGCCACTCCTTCACTGTTTCCACCTCTTTTGGGTCCATGTGGATTCCCCTCTTGCTGACAATATGCCCGAGGAACTCCACCTCCTGCTTGGTGAATTCACACTTGCTGAGCTTGGCGAACAGCCGCTCCTTTCTCAGCACTTCCATCACCATCCGCAGGTGCTCTTGGTGCTCCTCCATCGTCCGCGAGTAGAAAAGGATGTCATCAAGGAAGACGACCACAAACTGGTCCAAGTAGGGATGGAAAACCCGGTTCATCAGTACCATGAACGCACCTGGAGCATTTGTTGACCCAAAAGGCATCACGAGATACTCGAAGTGTCCATAACGCATCCGAAACGCGATTTTTTACACATCCTCCACCGCGATGCGGATTTGGTGGTACCCTGACCTGAGGTCCAGTTTGCTGAAGACACGCACGCCTCGTAGCTGGTCGAACAATTCCTCGGTTCATGGCAACGGGTAGCGGTTCTTCACCGTGATGTTGTTGAGCGCCCGGTAGTCCACGTACATCCGCAGCTCACCTGACTTCTTCTTGACGAACAGCACCAACGCCGCGTATGGAGACACCGACATCGAATGAAGCCTTGGTCCACCAACTCCCCCAGCTATTTTTTTAGCTCCGCAAGCTTTGCGTTGCTCATGCGGTTGTAAGACCGCACCGTTGGTGATGACCTCGGCACCACCTTGATTTTGTGGTCAATGTCGCGTTGCAGCGGCAGCTCTTTCGGCAACTCCTCCGGAAAAACGTCCCCGAACTCCTTGAGAACCTCCCCAACACCGGGAGGCAACTCTGGAGCTCTCGCGCCTTCCACTGGCTGCCCCTCCACTGCTTCAACTGGTGCAATCTTCTGCTCTGCTGCTTGTTGTGGACGCGCCCATGCCAAGTTAACCTGGCCACCCTTGTGCTCGCACCGCTTCAGCTGCTGCAAGTTGATGACGCGCAGCTGCTTCCCCGCTTCTGCCACTTCCGACTCCTTCCCCTCATTCCGCCACAATGGCAAAGTGAGATTTTTCCCGTCCGCCTTCACGACCACCTGGTTGCACCTCCAATCCACCTACGGATTCCAGGCGTGCAACCAATCCTGGCTGATCAAGCAATCGTAATCATCCTTAGGGAAAGTGTGGAACTCCATGTCGCACACCAACTCACCCATACGGACCTTGTGCTGAGAGGCCGAGAGGCCTGCCGTACTCCACCACTCAGGACACCTGCCGCGCCTTGGCCATCGTCCCCGGCTGCCGTGCGAGCTCCAACCTTGTTGCCAATCTGTCGTTGAAGAAGCTATGGCTCGCACCGCCGTCCAGCAGACCGTGTAGTTTCCTCTGACCCTTAAAACTCTCCTCCGGAATCTCAAGAATCAGCTCCAGGATGATCCCTGGAAACTGTCGGGTCCCACCTTCATTCCGCAACAGCACTTGAGGCAGCTCCTTAATTTGCAAAAGCCTTTCAGGGCTGGTCCTGTCCCTTTTGGACAAAAGACTTGCAGCAGTGGGTCATCCTCTCCTCACTGTTGCTGCCCGTTTCCCTGTTGTGCCTTGCGCTTGAGGCAATCCCACTTGCGATGACCCTCCTCACCACAGACCCAGCACCTCTCGGTCCCTGCTGCCTGCCCGTGCCCCGCTTCCCGGCTTGGATTGCATCCACCTCCATGGGCACAGCCGGACCCGGCTGCTCCACCTGTGGTTGTGTTGCATAGCTGGTCCGGCACGCATTGTAGCTTACCGCGTCGATACGCTCCGCCGCCGAGACAAACTCCACAAAGGTCCGCAACCCGAGTACCGCGATTTCACGTTGGACGTGCGGCTTCAGGCTGTCATGGTAGCCATCGTACGCCTCTGCATACGAGAGGTCTTCAATCTGCGTCGCCAAAGCCATGAAGTGTGTGGTGTAGTCCTGGACCGATCCACCTTGCTTGACATGTTTGATCTTGTCACGTGTGACCCGACTGCCGTTGAGGAGGTCGAAACGCGCCTGGAGCATCGTTTCAAACGGCTTCCACATCTCTGGCTTCTCCGTCAACGCCCGCATAGTGAGCTGCACTTCCCTTCCCAATGGTAGACTCAGCAATGGCTAAATCTATGAACCGGCCCCCAGCCCGTCCGGCAACCCAGCGCTGCTCCGCCGGCACAATGCAGACCACCACTGCAGCTCCATTCCCCGGAGCAGCGTAGGTGCATACTCCAGTCTTGTGGCATCTTCTCCCATGGGAACACCCAACATTGTGAAGTACGAGTTCACCGTGAAGAGCCATTCCCTTGCACTGCCCTTGCCGGGGTAGAACTCCGGCTCCTTTGGCTTGGGCCGCCGAAAGGCAGGTACGGATGTCAATGCAACACCCCCCAACGCACTGCGTCCTTGGCCGACATACCTCGCCTCAACCTCTGCGCGCAATAGCTGGTTTTCTTGACGCAACTCGTCAAGAGTACGCCAGATCTCCCCCATGAGGTAGGCCTGGTCATATGCTGCGGCTGCCATGCTTCCGGTTGTGACAAAAAATTCCGGCCAAACACAGTTGTGGTAGATCAACTGTCTCCCTTGGGTTCGCGCAAAGCCGAGCGAACGTCCACGCGCTCTGATACCAAATGTGAACCGATGGACACCCGGCGTGACGGTCACACACCGAGCCCTTGGGACAAACCTCCCAACCCTCGATCCCTTGGTGTGTGGGCCAGCCCTAGAGATACCGCACGACCTTCTCCTAGCAGCAAGACCGTTGCTAGTGGCCGAGGTTCCCGCCGTGTGACTCTCTCGGCGGCGTTCGCACCAAGGTGCGCTGCGGAAGACTTGTAGGATCGAATGGACGTGTGTAAGGCGATGCTAGGAGAACGAGGATATTTGTACAAGGAATGAATCCTTAGGTTTGATATATCAGTACAAGGCAATGTACAAAGTCTCTGGGTAAGATTGGCATGCCTAGAACAACCCCTAGGCTTCCTTATGTACCATACCCTATGAGCCGGCCGAGGGTCCCTCGGCACTCCGAAGCCCTCTGCTGGGGCGCAATCATGCAAATAACACATGTATCATGTAGTACACGCCGTGAGCTTTCCAATGCACCAAAGAATGCCTCAATCCGTGAAGAAACGGTTAAGTTATGGCCGTTTGAGTGCTCCACGCGTGACTGTCGCTGGCAGCACCGCAAGCGGGGGTCACAGCCGCCCGAAGCACCCTTGCTTGCGAATGCAGCTCCAGCCGCCATCCCGAAGCACCCATGGACTCCAATGAACCTTGCCTCATTGGCTAAGCATCCACTCAGGGGCGCTTCGGCTGCAGTGGGCAAGAAAGTCGCTACGCCGTGCTCGGGGTCGAACCGGTACGTCTCCTGTTTTCTGGAGGTGTGCCTCCCTCCTTTGCACGGCCGTATCTTTCCCGTCCCTGCACCGAATGACCCGGTTCTTAGGTTGATGTCGCACAGTTGTTCACGCAGAATACAATGGAAGAATCAAAACATGCATCTGAACTCATCATGATGATTTAATCACCGCCTCGACCGGCGGCCCCATAACATTCCCTACCCCTTGTCCCACTGACTGTCTTGACTGTGCTCAGGGCAAAATGCATCGGTCCTCGTTCTCCACTTCTGAGTCCCGTATGCCTCACCCCCTCAACCTCTTACACGCCAACGTCATGGGCCCTCTCGCCAATGATGCCCTCGGGGGGGGGGGGGGGGGGGGTGGTCGCTTTGTCCTCCGTCTTACTGATGATTTCTCTCGCATGCGCTGGGTCTTCGCCCTTCGGCAAAAGAGTGATGTTTGTCCCACTCTCGAGTCCTGGCTCCCACAGGCCAAACTGGCCTGTAGACGCTGCTTGAAAGTCTTTCACTACGATTGTGGGGGGAATTCATGGGTCCCACGGCCCGTTTCTTGACCTCTCGTGGGGTGTGTATGGAGCCCTCCGCTCCTTACACCCCCTAGCAGATTGGCGTCTCTACACGCTGGAACCGTACTCTTGCTGATGGTATCCGCACCCTCCTCACTGAATCCTCCCTTTCCCCTGTCTTTTCTTTCAAGGCCATGTCCAACATGACCTAGGTGTGGAACCGTGTTCCTCACGGTCTCCTTCCTCGCCATGTCACTCCCGTTGAGCGATGATACGGTCGTCGTGCTAACCTTTGTCTCGCCCGTGTCTGGGGTTGTGTTGCTGTCGTCTGGCTGCTTGAGGTCTTTCGCAATGGCAAGCTTGGCCCTTGTGCGCATCTCTGCACTTTTCTCGGTGTCTCGGCACTGTCCAAAGCGTGGCGCTTCTGGGATTCTGTCTGCTCCCGTGTCATTGAGTCTCGTGACGCCTTGTTCTACGAGGATGTCTTCCCTCATGACCTGTCCCATGTCCCTCCTCCCTCCTCTCTCCTTGCTTCATCGGCTTGGGGAGGTATGTCTAGTCCCGCCTCCGATCTCTGAGTGCCATCTTCTTGCTCTATCCCCTCAGCGTCCCCTATTGTCCCACATGCCTCTCACACGGACAGCGAGGATGAGAACTCCTCCGTGGAGTCCTCGTCCTCTCATACCTCATCTGAGTCCGATGCCTCTCTTCCCTCCTTGGATGCCATGTTGTCCCAGCCATCCTTTGGCAGTCCTGAGTCCTCAGACTCAGCACCCACTCACACACAGTCCCCAGTGCATTCCACTCCCAACTCATCCACTGAGTCACCTCAGCAGTCACCTCCGGTGGTTGATGCTACTGGAGGTGAAGCACCTCAGGTCTCTCCTCCTGGCCTTGAGCCCTACACACGTGGGAGGAGGCTACGTGCTCTTCAGTCCTCACAGTCCTCTCAGTCCTCTCACGGTTACTCATGTCTGCCTGTGACATCCACTGAGTCTGCCTCAGTCAGTCCGTCCATAGCATCCTAGCCCTCACATCGGGTCACCCGCTCCAGCGCATCGTCCTCTACTGCTGGGACCTCACTCCGCACTGGCCTTGATGGAATTGGCCTGTCCGTGAGCGACGTGCATCCCAACTCAGCAGTCGGCTATGCTCTTGTAGCCCATGAGTTCCACATTGCTCTTAAGTCTTCCGTCGCTGGCTATGTTGCCGCATGCTTTGCGGCCTCTGGCCTTCCTACTCTCCCTCCCGAGCCCACCACTGTCTGGTAGGCTCGCGAAGCAGCTGATGCTGACCTCTGGGAGAAGGTCATGAAGGAGGAATTGACAGCCCTCCGGGAGCACAATGTCTTTCAGCTCATGGATCTCCCTGTAGGCCGGAAGGCAGTCTCTGCTCGGTGGGTGCTTTGGCACAAGCTAAAACCCGAGGGGAGAGTTGACCGGTACAAGGCTCGCCTCACGGCTATGGGTTTATCCTAGATTCCTGGGATTGACTTTGACGAGACCTTCCCACCGGTCAGAAGGTACACCACTGCCCAAGCGCTGCTGAGCTTTGTTGCCCAGTATGAATGGGAACTGGAGCAGATGGAAATCAACAATGGTCTACATGGTGCAGCCATCGGGGTTCACCGATGGCACAAACAAGGTCTGGCGTCTGCGGAAGGCCCTTTATGGGCTCAAGCAGTCGCCACGTTGTTGGAACATGGAGATCTCCTCCACTCTTGAGCGGGGAGGCTACTGTCGTAGCACGGTTGATCCGGCGCTCTTTCTGAGTGTCGGAGCCATTTGTGGCCATTCTCGTCTACGTCAATGACTTGCTCATTGCCTCCCCCAGTCCAGCAGCTGTCCAGTCGATGAAGAACCTACTGCACTCTACATACAAGATGGAGGACCTAGGTCCTGCACGGGTGTTCCTTGGGATGGAGCTCGAGCATGACCGCCAGCGTCGTACCCTACATGTGCACGAGGCTACATACATACGCACACAAAGGGAGCGCTTCCTCAGTGTGGTCGGTTCCCTCATGTATCTTGCCACCACCACTCGGGCGGACATGGCCCTCTCGGTCAACTTCCTTGCCTTGTTCTCCCAACAGTCTCGTCAGAAACATCTCAAGGCAACACTACGTGTTGTCCGCTACGTGCTTTCCACTCCACGCGTGGGACTGTGTTACCGTAACCAGCCCTCTATAGTCGTGGACGGATACACAGACAGTGAATGGGCTCATGACACAGATGCTCGTAGCCGTACCATTTTCATCTTCCTTGTCGGTTGGAGTATTGTCTCTTGGAATAGTGGAAAACAGGGTTGCGTTGCTCGGAGCTCTAGCAAGGCAGAGTACGTGGCACTTGGTACAGTTACGTGTGAGAGTGTGTGGTTGTCCCGCCTGCTACAATAGTTGCGTATTCCGATTCGCTGCATCACGTTGTGCTGTGACAACCAAAGTGCAAAAGAAATCGCCGAGCACAATGGTATGCATCATTCTCGAACAAAGCACATCAACATTGAGCATCACTTTGTACGTGAGCGCATCGCTGCTGGAGAAGTTCAGGTTGTCTGGGTTGACACTCGTCAGCAGAGTGCAGACTTTCTCACCAAAGCTCTTAGCAGTGGCATGTTCAAAGCGGTTGTGCATGCTGTTGGCCTGTTGGGCTCTCGTGATGCCCCTGGTTGATCTGTGTACCTCGTCGTCTTGTGATGTGCCATCTGTTCTATGCGTGTGTGGGCTCTTCGTCTGTGGGTCATGGAGAGGTGTTGGTTATGGTTGTGACGATACACGCAAGTGACCTCTTGACTCTGCACGCACACATCATCATCATCACTGCAGGTGACTGATCTGGACTAAAGCTCTTTGGTGCAAAGCTGTGACACAACATGGAGTACACAGTTGTGGCAACACCATCAAGTCCTCAAGTGGTGGCCACAGCATGAAGACCAATCTTATGGAGAGCCAAATTGTAGTGATGTTGCACACTATTACATTCTAGGATGGGGCACACACTCATTGGAGTACATGCACCACATACATTCGTGATGTGGGTGGTTTCTCACACTTTTGCATATTTACAGCTTAGTGAGCCGGGTTGTTGATCCTTCGGGACCACACATCCAGTTTGTACCGGCGTGTGAGAAACCGCTTGGAGCACGCGCGCTCAAGGGTCGGGTTCGATCCCTAGGTGGCGTCCGGGCCCCATGTCGAGTGCCTTGCGTGGGTGGCCCGGTCAACCGCACTTACCACTTCGCTCGCTTCTTACTCACTCACTTGTTGTTGAGTGCTTTTGCTCTCTCTTAAGCTAAGTGAGCTTGTCCCACCTGATCCATGGCTTCACTCTCATGCTTGCCTACTTGCCTATCATAGCAACTACGGCAGCCTACACCCCCTTTTAGCCCCCATGTCATGGCGTGCTCGCAGAAATACGCCGGTGACTGTGAAAGTAGCGGTCGATCAAATGATCAACGTCTCAGAGGTTGCCGTAGGGCTCGCAGCATTGTGTGTAGCATCCTAGCCGGGCCACTTGACCAGATACTCAGCCATTTTCCCACGACGTTGATGTCCGAGGATATCTACGGTCACGTACTCCGTATCCCCGTCCACTTGTGCAGGAAGTGGAGGTATGATGTTTCTGCCTTGAAAGTCCATGCTTGGGTCCCCATTGTGCTTGAGTTCGCTGATGTGGAAGGCAGTGTAGATCGCCATGTTGTTAGGGAGACAAAGTCGACCAAAGACTGGGGTTTGCATCCGCTCGATCTCAAACAGTCCCAATCAGCAGGGTTTGAGTTTCGCGAAGTCCTGTCCTTGGAGTTCGATATTTGCAGAGCTGAGGAGGAAGCAACTGTTAGCGCTGCACAACTCATCGCTACGATGCCGGTCGGCTGCTCACTTCATATCTGTTTGCTTGTGCGGGTCCGGCGTGTTCCCTCCCAAATGCTTGTGAACTCCCGAAGGTGAATGTCAACCGGGGGGATGTTGCTTTGGTTTTACAATCTATCCAGTGTGGCAGGAAGTTTGTCGTAAACCACGTCGAAAGGTATGCTACCAGCTGCGGTGGAAGTGGTAGAGTTGTATGCGAGTTCGACGGTCGGCAGTTTTTCTACCCAACCGGTGCTGTGTGGCTCGCAGAAAGTGCGAATAAGTTGTTTGAGCGTCTGATTGGTTCGCTCAGTTTGCACGCTGGTCTGGAAATGGAACGTCGTTGATAGCTGGATCCAACTGCTGTAGCGTGTCATTAGCTCGCGACAAAAACGGCTGGTGGAGTGGTTGTCTCAGTCGTTGATGATGGTACATGCCGCTCTATGCAGCCGCGCGATCTATTTTAGAAACGGCCACACTATTCCTTCTACGCCAACGGTGGTTGTTATCGAGATGAAGTGTGACATTCTACAGATCATGTCCACCATGACAAGGATGACATCATATCCCTCGAGGCTGATGGGCAGTCTCATCACGGAGTCCATGCTGATGTCGGCCCACAGTTCTGTCAAAACGGGTAGGGGTTGGAGTAGGCCAGGTGGCCGCGTGTGACATGATTTTTGTCCCCGGCAAGTGTCCCATAATTTGCACAAGGCCGCCATGTTGATCTGTATCTTATCCCACCAATAGCACTTTAGTGACTTCTTTAGCGTCTTGTGTTCACCTAGACCGGTGTCGTGGCATTCCTCCAATAGCACCTGCTCCTATCCCTCATTCGGAAAAATAATGACCTGGAGAGTGAATCGACGTCACCAGTAGGGATTATTGAACCAAAACTTGTTTTTTTTTTACACGCCGAACTCCTCATAATCCTTCACGAACAGCCTCGCAAGGTGCAGGTCTCGTTTGGCAAGAAACACACTGATTTTTTTCCATAAAATCTGGTCGTCGACAGAGAGTGTCCGCCGGATTTGTTTTTCAATGTTGGTACTCGATGTCGTACTCGAAGTTGGACTCGAGGAACTCCATCCAGCGAGTTTGTCGACGGCCTAGATTTGGCTGGGTATTGATATATTTCGGCGCGTGGTGGTCGGTGGGTAGTAAAGATTGCCGGCATTCCAAGTAGCACCGCCACGTCTTGAGCTCCTGCACGACAGCGAGCATCGCCTTCTCATGCACCGTTTAGTTAAGTTCCGGCCCACGTAGTTTTTGCGACATGTACGCAACTGGTCCTCCACCGCCATTGTCTTGGGAGAGAACAGCTCCGATGGCTCGATCGGATGCATCGATGGCCATGATGTATTCCACCGTTGGATCCACGAATCATAAGGTTGGCGTCAAGGTCAAAGCGTTTCTAATGGAGTTGACCACTTCTATTTTGCTGTCCCCGTAGTTCCACTCGGTGGTTTTCTGTATGATATTGTAGAGAGGCACTGACACTCGTGTATAGTCCTTGAGAAATCCAGAATAGTAGTTGCAGAATCCCCAAAACACCTGGACTTTTGGACCATTTGTGGGCTTCGGCGAATGAGCAACCACCTCCACTATCTTCGGGTCCATGGTAATCCGTCCACCGCCAATGATGTGGCCCAAAAGCTTGATCAAGCGGTGACCAAAGTTGAATTTGGAGAGTTTTTTAAACAAATCTCTCATTGTAAAATGTCATGAACGTTTTGGTGATGTACATTGTGCTCCTCCGTGGTACGGCAGTACAGCAGAATTTCGTCGAGATACATGATGATAAAGTCATAAAGTTACGGATGAAAAATGTTGTTCATCGTCGCCATGAATATTGCGGGAGCCTTTGTGAGTCCAGACGACATGACAGTGAACTCAATGTGTCCGTATCTGGTCTGCAATGATGTCTTCATGATGTTCTTATCAGATACGCGGGTGTGATAATTGATACTACATAGGTCGATTTTGCAAAAACAATATCCTCCACGGAGTCGGTCGAAAAGTTCATCTTCTTGCGAGAGGGGGTAGCGGTTCTTGATGGTGACATCGTTCAATGCCCAGTAGTCCACACACATTTGCATTTCTTTTGTTCTCTTTTTCACAAAAAGTACTGGTGCTGCATATGGTGACGTGGAGGGTTGGATTAACCCCTGGCCGAGCATCTCATCTAGGTGCTTCTTGAGTTCGGTCATCTTGTGATTGCTGATCCCATAAGTCCCCTTCAACATCGGTCCTCTACTCGACTTTGGGTCTATCTAATGGTGGATATTGCATTGTGGTGATAACTCTCGGGGTAGTTCGTCGGGAAAATCTCCTTCGAACTCCTCGATAAACTCCGCAAACTTCTTTGGTACGGTTGCGAACTTCTCAAATGTTGATGTGGTTGATGTCGCTTTGGTGGCTGTGATTTCTTTTGCTTCCCCTGCTTCCACGTGGACTAGCCACGCTTGGGCTCCGCACTTCAGGTACCACTTGGCCATGTCTAGAGATATCGTTTGGCGTTTTTTGCCTGCTACAACTTCTTGGTCTGCTTCTACCTCTGATACCTCCCGTAACCGCCACAACATCATGGATTATTTGACCAGATGCAAGTGTCGCTCTATGCCATGAATATTGACGTATGCTAATATACTACTCCAGTCAACCTGCGGGTTGTGTATGTACAAGAAATCTTGCTCAAGAATTATTTTGTGGTCACTCATTGGGTAAGGCCTCCAGACCATTACATTGTGCATGTCTACTATTTGCAGCCAGAGTGGTTCACAAATTCGTTGCATCTGCAGTCTATCATCGACGATTTTTTCCCCAAATAATCTTGGTTCTCGTTCTCTTGAGTCTACAAACTTAGCTTATGAACCATGTCGTTACTAACAAAACTTTGAGAAGCTCCTCCATCCAGTAGTGCTAGTACCATTATGCGGCTTTTACAATCCCTCGATTACAGTTATAATGCTATCACCAGTTGGTCGTCCTCGTACCCCTCGTCAAAATTTGCAATCTCGGGAACCTTCGTCTATAACGATGTGAGCCGCTCACATGGGCGATCTGTCGGCACAGATTTTTCTGACCGGACAAGAGCCTCGCCATCTTCTTGTGTTCTTTGTCGTTTTCCGACTCTTTGCTCTTTTTCTGTGAGTCCCCCTCACTTTTCTTGGCCTGCAGTTGCTACTGTCGACAGTTGTGCGAGATATGGCCTGATTTCTTGTATGTCCAACAGAGCTGTTGAGTGCATTGAGCACATATATACAATGTCAAGAATGAGAATGAGGCATGTGTTGGATCTTCAACGGTCGAGTCGAGTAGCGCATGTGAAGTTGCTAATTTGAGAAGCTCCGCCGGGATTTTGGGGGGCGGGAGGGGGCTTCAAGAATGTTGAGGCACTTATTTATTAAAGTTTAGCGCAATTGAGAAGTAAGCCGAATGATATTGAAACATCAAGAGCGTTCACGATACTTAACTCGACCATTCTGGAAGGTGGTCAAAGTTGTCAGAAGCTTCTGGGACGGAACAGTTGAGGTCGGGTCACTTGGCCAAAATGCCCTCGGCCGGTTGGCATAAGAATATGAAAGTTGTTGCATAGTGGACATGGATGTAAAGATAGATATACCCACCCGTGGAGTTTAGGGACTTGTGCATGGCAGAGACGTAATAGTTCTCCCACGTTTAGCCGCGACGTCTCGTTGTGCTAGCAAAAGTAGGCCGGTGTCCAATGAAATTAGCCGTCAATCAGATGACCGACGTTTCGGAGGTTGTTGTAGGGCTCCTAGCCATTGTGCGCAACATCCTAGCCGTGCCAGTTGACCAAATACGTGGTCATTTTTCCACGACGTCGATGTCCGAGGATATCCTCGATCACGTAATCCGTACCCTAGTGCATGATCTTATTTTTATAAAGTAATTGTCCGGGACCACGAATTCTTTCACTTGGCTGCACTCTTAAATTATCTCCAAGAATAGAGGTCAAGCAGGGCCTCCTCCCAACAAAGTAACAAATCCAATATTACATGTTGAAGTGGTTCTGTCTATTTTCAAAACAGGATATCTTTTCTTCCCAAAACGAATTAAGACTACATGTCATTTTTTTTTGGACAGCTAAATCATCAGGCAGTAGGGTATCCCCGTCCACTTGTATAATAGGTAGAGGTGCGACGTTTTTTTTGGGGAAGTCTGTGCTGTGGTCTCGATACTGCTTCAGTTTGCTAATGTGGAAGACAGGGTGGATCGACATGCTCTTAGGGAGACAAAGTCGAGCAACAACTGGGGTTTGCATCCGCTAAATGTCAAACAATCCCAACCAGCGGGGTTTGAGTTTCGTGAAGTCTTTTCCTTGGAGTTTGATGTTCGCAGAGCTGAGGAAGATGCAGTCACCAGCACTGCACACGTCATTGCTACGCTGTCGTTCAGCTGCTCGTTTCATAGCTACTCGCATCTTCGAGAGGGTCTACCGTGTTTCCTCCCAGATGCTTATGAAGACCCGACGGTGAATCTCAACCGCAAGGATGTTGCTTTGACTCTACAATCCAGCCGGTGTGTGGGGAAATCTGCCCTACACCACATTGAAAGGTATTTTACCGATTGTAGTAGAAGTGACGGAATTTCCTGTGAGTTCGGCGGTTGGCAATTTTGCTGCCCATTCGGTGTCATGGGGCTTGCATAATGTGCAGAGGATTTGTTTGAGTGTCTGATTGGTCCGCTTGGTCTGCCGGTCGGTTTGAGGATGGAACGTCGTTTATAGCCAGATCCAATTGCCATAATGCGTCATTGGTTCGTGCCAAAAACAGCTAGTGAAATGGCTGTCTCTGTCGCTTGTTATGGTACATGGCACTCCGTGCAACCGCACAATCTGATTTAGAAACAATCTATCTCATCCTTCTACATTGACAGTGGTCGTCGTTGGAATGAAGTGTGAAATTTTAGAGAATCTGTCCACCACATCAAGGATGGCATCATAGCACACGGGAGTGGCGGACAGACCTGTCACAAAGTCCATGCTGGTGTCAACCCACGGGTCTGTTGGGACAGTTAGGGGTTGAATAAAGACCAGGTGTGACGAGATTTTTATTGCTGATGTCAAGCCACTGTCCATCCTCAAACCAACCGGCAATAAAAATGGGGTATTGGGATGACATCAGCAATCTCTGTCGCACACGTGCGATAATATTTTTATCACTGATAGGTGTCGCATGATTTGCAGAAGGCCACCACGTTGGTTTGAATCTTGTCCCACCAGTAGTTCTTTGCCAGCTTCTTGAGTGTCTTGTCCTCACTAAAGTGTCCACCTGGAACACTGTCGTGGAATTTATCCAATAACATTCGTCATAGTTCCTCGTTGAAAGGGACAATGACCCGGCGAGTGAATCACTGTCGCCAGTAAGGGTCTTCGAACCAAATCTTGGTTTTGTCGTACCCACCGAACTCATCGCAACCCTTCACAAATAGCCTCATGAGGTATGGGTCTCATTCGAAGAGCAATGTGCTCATCTAAGGTACTAAACATTGTCGATGACTTATAGCGTTCACTGGATTTGTTATTTGAGTCGGTACTTGATGTTGTAGTCGAAGCGAGGTTCGAGTAACTCAATCCATTGAGTTTTTTTTCAGCTACAATTGGCTTGGTCTTGAGATATTTTAAAACATGATGGTCGTTGGTGGCCATGACGTAGTCAACTGTTAGATCTACCAGGCGTAAGGCTGGCACCAAGGTCAGAGTGTTTCTCAAAGAGTTGAACACTTCTTATTCGATGTCCCTCCAATTCCATCATGTGGTTTTCCGGGTGAGATCAACAGGAGGCGCGAGCAGTCGGGCGTAATCCTTTAGTAGTTGCAGAAGCCTAAAAGCACCTAGATGTTCCAACATTTGTGGGCGTTGGCCAATCAGTGACCGCCTCCACCTTTTCTGGGTCCATGGTGATTTTTCTGCCATCGATGATGTGGCCTACAACTCAATCAAACAGCGACCAAAGTCGCATTTTGAGAGCCTTATGAGTATTTCTCTCTTTGTAAAATCTTGAGAAGTTTCTAAAGATGTCCATTGTGCTCCTCCGTGGTGCGGCTGTACACAAGGATGTTGCCAATAGAAACAATGGCAAAGTTATCAAGGTGCGGGCAATAAATGTTCTTCATCGCTCCCTTGAATGTCACAGGGGAGTTTTTGTGTCCGAACCGCATGATCATGAACTTAAATAGCCTGTATCTGGTATAGAACAATATCTTCTCGACGTCCTTATCAGATGCACTGATTGAATGATAGCCACTGCGTAGGTCAATTCTGTTGAGAATTTAGGTCAAACATAGTTTATCAAAAAGTTCATCTGCTTGTAGGGGGAGGGGGGTAGCTGTTATTGATAGTGATGTCGTTCAAGACCCGGTAGTCCACACACATATGCATTTATCTAGTTTTCTTGTCGATGAGAAATACAGGTGTCACATAGGGTGATGTGGAGGGACTCATGAATTCTTGACCGAGCATCTCGTACATTTTATTTTTGAGTTTGTTCAGTTTGTGATCGCTCTTCCGACAGGTCTTCTTCACCGTTGGTCTGGTACCCAACTTCGGGTCTATCTGATGGTCGATGATGAGTTGTGGTGGTAGCTCTCGAGGTCATCCATTAGGAAAAACCCCTTCAAAATCCTCGATGAGCTCCGCAAACTCCCTTGATACTGCTAGGAATTTCTCAGGTGTCGAGGCTGTTCGTGTCGCCTCGGTTGCTACAGGTTCTTTTGCCCCCCCTAATTCCAGGTGTACTAGCCATGCTTGGACTCCACGCTTCAGATATTTCTTGGCCATGACCATAGATATCGGCTGGAGTTTTGGGATTATCACAGGTTCCTCCGCTGCTTCCACCTCTGTAACTTCCCGTAACCACTGCAGTTTCATGGGTTTCTCAACCAGAGGCATGTGTCTTCTCGTGCCATTAATGCTGACAAATACTACTCCACTTCTCCAGTCAACGTATGAATTGTGCTATGCAAGAAATCTCGCCCGAGGATGACATTGTGGTCGCTCATTCGGCAAGTCATCCAGACCGTTATATCGTGTAGATCTCTGATTTGCAGCCGGAGTGGTACGCGAAGTCAATGAATCTGCAAACGCCCACCGACGGTATTTCCTTCAAACACTCTCAGTTTGGTCTGCAAACCCAGCTTCAAACCGTGTCGTTACTAATGAAACTGTGAGTAGCTCCTCCATCCAGTATAGTGCAAGTACATTATTGCGACTTCAAGATTCCCTCGGTTGTACTCTTAGAAGCATCACCCTTGGCCGTCCTCCTACCCCTCGTCAAACGCTACTATTGCAGGAACCCTCGTTTGCGGCGATGTGAGCCACACAGATTGGCAACCTATCGGCACAGATTCCTTTGACCGGACATGAGCCTCTAAGTCCAATTTTTCCCTTCGATGTTTTCCAACTCCTCACTCCTTGTTTGTGACTTCCACTCACCCCCTTTTTGGCTTGCTAACGTCGCTTTCAGCAGTCGCGAAGAATGTGACTCGCTTTCCTGCAAGTCAAGCAGAGCCATTGATCAAGCTGATGGATAGCGTTTATGTTCAACCAAGACAAGGTTTCTAATAGTATCCATTTCCTTTATGAGGCCCCATGGCGGCAAAAATCAAGTGCCTTATGCTCAGGCCTTCGATGATCGCATGGGAACTCCCCACCAAGAAGTAGGTAAACACCTCCATGCCTCAAAGCATTGCCAAAAGGCCTATGCCAATACTCATTGCCATGACCTCATACTTTTGATTGAAGGCTAGGTAGTTTTAGTACTGTGCACATGCATCTCAAGATGCACAGAGCAATGAATATTCTTCATGAGTACATTGGACCATTCAAGGTCATCCAAACCATTGGTGAGACAACTTATTGCCTTGCTTGTTGAAAGTTCATGAATATCAATGACATGTTTCCTGTTAGTCTTCTTATAGCCTATGCAACATGAATATTGGTCTAGCCACCGCTTGTAATTCTTGCAAGTGACTTCTAATAGAAGGTACATGGGCTCCTCCAACACCACAAAAATTAATGAAAAAAACATACTGAGAAGGAGTACCCCATCATCTAGGCCACTCGTGGAGATAACACCACAACTGGGAGCGTACGAGTTGGAACCCTGCTGCACTGATCAAGGACTACTGGCAAGAAGAGACCGCCCAATTTCACACATGTATTCTCGAGGATACCACCCTGACCAGTCTCTACAAGAACCGTATGGATCCTTTCCTTGTCAAACTATCGACAAGAGCATAATGACAGAAATCTTGGACGCATGACAACATCCAAGATAATGCTTGCGAGGAAACTCCTTGCAAGAGGGAGGAGAAGCGTCAGTCATGAAAATGTTTGATATGAAATTGGATGATCTATATACAATCATGTACTCATGAAGGATGTCAATCCCGATCATTTGAGTTTTCCTCCTTGTGAAATGGCACATGCTTCAGACCTCGGATTTGTATTTTCTCCAACAAAGCATGACTAATTCCACCAAAAACCAATCCCAACCTCTTGAACAACGGGTGAATTAACGTAGAAAGAGTAATACAATAGACGTGATGTAACATAGGCCTCGTTGTGATGTTACTTTTGTAAAACAATGGAACTATGTCCTTGGGATGGTCCCTCGCATCCATCACGAGAAGAACATCACTATTTATCATATTCAATCAAGTGGATGACAAGGAGACAAACTTGCCAGCCAGCCTCATAAAGGGGAATATTTGCAGAAATTTCCAATGCACAAAGGGCTTCCATGTAGTGCCTGACACCATTGTTTGTTTCTTGAGGCCTTGCAAGTATTCCACTATCGCAAACAATTGCAATGGAACCAGTTGGACTTGCAAGCCCAGAAGGGGTGTGACCCAATGTGACATTCCAGCAATGCCTCTCTCATCGTGGGTCCCTCATGAATTACCTTGCCATAATGAGGGGCTTGCGGGGTTCAACCAGTGGGTATTCCTACGTGACCATCCCGGCGGGTGCCATCTCCACTTGGTGGAGGAACAGACATGTTTTTATGAACATGTTGGCCATGCCATCAGACGAGAAGGTGTGAAGGGGGTCGATATACCTTTGCAATTATGAGGATATTTTGGCACAACCTCCCAATCCTTGACCACATCATAGACCTAGGCTTTTCAAGTACACAACATTATATTTTTAACCCAGTGTTTTGACAAGATAAATGAATCTTTTCTTCAACTCACTACATAAATGGATGGAGAAAATAATATTCCTCATTCTCCCTCCTGAGTTGCTCTATAACAATAATGGACCCCACACTCCGGTCGAGGCATTCTTTTGATGAGACTAATCTGAGAGAGGCTTCACCAAAGTGCAAGAAAAATCCTCATGATGAACCTGCGTGAATTCCAAGCGTAAGTGTGTCGCAAGGACTCATACACCCATAGAGGTTCACACCCCGTTTTCCCATTGTGTTACACCCGTGAGCGGTGCCTCGCTCCTCTGAAATAAAGAGAAGATCCATGGAGGCTTTCTACTCATCTTATCATGGATGAACAACGTTTTCTGACTAGGATCACGCAATAGCAAGGAGTGCAAGGATAACAAAGCAACTAAGCTAAGAGAGACGTGTCATAGTATTGATGAATAAACCGTACAAAGACTTGGCACCTCGTCATAAGACAACCAAACTAGCTGATTTTTTGCACAGTGTTTAATGTACGCGGTAGTGTTGGTTTGTCTCGAAACAATCCAAAACCATTATGTTGGGCATACGTTTATGAAACCTCCTCGTTGTGATGTTTTTTCTAAGCCTAGAGCTACACAAATTCAACTGAGTCATGATGGATACACACACATTTGAGTATGTCACCATGTTTGATGTTCCTCATGTAAATTCAGGTAAATGAGTCCAGTGACGAGTTTATCAAGTAAACTTCACTGATCATGTAAGGGACAACTAGTTACCCAACAAGCCACAGACATATGTTACGAGCAACGCAGGAGCCACTTAGGTGAACATGGGGTCGGATCAGTAACCTAAGTAGATCACTTGGTTGTAAATATGCCAATGCAGGATGGGTGTCCATCAAGGATCTTTGCAAACATGGACACCATCGAAAGCTGAGAGTCCGCTACACACAAATACAAACAAGGATGACCAAAATACCGACATTATGTTCGTCTCCGAAGAAACAGATCCTCCATTTTTTGCCACAATGAACAGTTGTGTTACGGGACGTTGGCCAATGTTGCCTAAAATAGTCACAAATCTGAGTTGGTAAGATACTCCATGAAAAAGGATCGTCGTTGGAGGTATAACATGTCTTTGACTTTGCACTCTATATCCTCTTCCACTTCCATAGGTGGTGGCAAGAGTACATCCTTGCAATAGATGTGCCTGGTAGGGTCTCAACAATATATGAATCAACTGACATAAAAAATAAGGCAAATGGCCGTATTGTTAGGCGAGAAAAGCTTGATGAAAACAGGTGTAAATATGTCCTCAACTGTGAACAAACTAAAAAAAATGGATGTTAGCATTGTACGGTTTTATCTTTGTAGTTTGAATCTTGCTGAGCTAAGCAAGTCACAAGCGGAAATGTGGAATTTGATGTCCACCCGATGTTTCTACATTGGTCTATTTATTGTCACCTTTTTCTGTTAGTACGTGTGACGTGCCTTGAACCAATTCCTTCAAAACTGTCGGTTTGGATATCGAAACCGTCTATGTTGCTTGAAATCATAAAACACGTCAGAGTTATGGGGAGTTCTTTTACAAGCTACTTTGTTAGGTGTTTTCCCTCTTACAACATAGGTGGTGAAGTCCTATGCAAGCTCTACAGTCAGTAAATTGACCATGCAGTACATTCCACATGGCTCTTACATGGTACGAAGCAGTCTTCTTAATGTCACATGCTTGTGCATTGATTTCCTCTAGATTCCATTTTGTCAGCTTTGTCGAGTTTTATAGTGGCGTATCCCAAACATTATCAAGACACCGATGGAATGCTGCGCGCATAGTGTGGCATGTGTTTTTCTGTTGAAGCCCTTTGAAGCTCCATGATGGTGCCCATCAAATGGATATTCAAGTTGCCACCACATTTAACATGTCCATTCCCATCACAACACATAGTTGAACATTATAATCCCAAAAAATCTCAATAAAGGCCAAAGAGATTATCATCAATGTCGATCCATCGATCCAAAATTGTTGGATGTTTGTGAGGAATTCAATCGTTTTCCTTGCTACCGTAGTGATTTTTTATTTTGATTTTTTTGTTGACGTGGATCTAATGACCCTTAGTTTCGGTTAAAGATATCCGGGTTGAAATTAATTCATGTTCTCTTTAAAATCGTTAAAAATAAGGGGCATGGTCTCTTAATTGTGGCGACGGGCCTAGTTCGACAATTCCCTGATCCGTGATTTTGACAATTCTCCCATCGGCAACGGTAGCTTGACGCTTCCGTTGCCGCGCGCACGCGCGCGTTACTCTTATTAACGGTCAGTGTCTTTCAATTTTGCCGCCTACAACGGTCAGAAACTTTGTTGCTCTTGCCGCTGCTCTCGTGTCGATAGCGAACTGTAGTGCAGCGGCGGTTCAGTGCGTTGTCGACACGAGAAATCCCAACATTAAATTAGAGGTGCATGTACGTGTGGGATTCATTCTCTACCAGCACCAACAGCACCCACTACCAACTCACGTCCACCTACTTTCAGTCTACAGTCATGGACCACTTCTTGAAGGTGGTGTCGCCATAGGAACGCGCTCGCCGTCTACACCATGCAGCGCGTCAATGCCCTTCGCCACGTCAAGCTCCACTCAAGCGACCTGTTGGTCGTCCGCGCAAAGTTCTAGTGCTAACCGTCGATGAGTCCATCAACGTCCGTGCTTCACCTACATACGTCGGCACCTATGTGGATGACAAGGAAGAGGCACCCGCAACGGACAGCCCGTTGACGTTGCCCGCGGGTGTGCCTATTGCAGTGTGCATGGCGAACTCTATGCAACGCACCCTGACGCCTCCAACACCAACCACTTCAGTGCGCGATGCTCCTCCATGCACGTTAAAAAACTATGCTCCAGGTGCTTCTTCCTCCTCGTCCACCCTTCCCTCGGAGGCCACGTGTTCAACTCCACCACTGGCCGGCAAGCCCAGCCCTCGTCGCCGTCTTTCAAACGAAGAGAAGGGGAAGAATCCTTTTGCTGGAGAACCCGGTCGTCGGTCCGGTCTTGCGAGCGAGGACTAGGCCGTGCCTACTCCGGACCTGCCATCTTCCCTCCGTCAGTCCGAGCGAACTGCTACACGACGCGGTCAGCCAATGACAACGACAGCCCTGTCTGTCGGCCGCACGACCACACCTAACTCGTCTGACGTGGAGAGCGATTACTCGTCATCGTCACCGGAGGAGCAGTCGAGCGATGAAAGCACCGACACCGAATGTAACACCCTGTACATTTTGGAGGGCACGACGATGACATCCGCTGCGTCGAGTGGAATTTCCGTCAATTCCAAGAAACGGGGCAAATATTGTGACTGGTTTGGTAGCGGTCACTTTCAGGCCATTTTTGTGTGTACAACTCTCAACCGTTGGCGTATGCCATGGTCATGAATGTAAGACATACGTTCAGGACTCCAGATGGATTTTGTTTTTTTGATAGACTTGCTCCAAGTACTATTTCTGGATGATTTGTGGATGGGACCGAGGTTTTGAAGAGGCAGTGTGAGGGGACTGTTCTGGCTGCAATTGCATCTGCGCCCTCCGTACCAATCAGCGAGAAGAAGCGGAAGCATGGCTGCTGAGGGAAGCCTGCTTGGCTTGCCGAGCACCCGACGATCGTCGATGCAATCCGATCGACGCTCGAGGATGCTCGGAAGGCCGGGAATGCTCTGAACTCGAAGGTCATATGCCGTGAGATCCACGGGGTGATGGCAAGGCACGCTCCAGATCGGCTGAAAATTCTTGGCAAATGCGCGTTTGCCCGTTCATGGGTGCAAAGATGTGTCCGCACAGTCATGGGTTGGTCGTGGAGGAGCGGAACAACTGCTTCCCAGAAGCTGCCGGAGGACTTTGAAGAGAATATTTTGACGTTTCATCGACGTGCAACTTGTATGGCGACACTTTATCTCATCAAGCCCTTCCTCGTCATCAACGGTGACCACACGTCCATTAAACCGCTGCTGACTGCCAGCCACACGTATGCACCCCGAGGCAGCAAGGAGATTTCCATCGTGGGACTCGAGGAAAAGAGGGAAATAACCGCCCTCTTGGCCTCCACGATGACCGGATACCTGCTCCCCATGCAGCTCATCTTTGGCGGGAAAACAGCGTGCTCGATCCCACGTGGCGAGCACGCTGTAAAGGTGACCGAGGCTGGATGGAACCTGACGTGTACGCCCTCCCATTGGACGAACTTCAAAACAAAAAAGGAGTGGGTGCGGTCAATTGTTGTTCCGTACTACAAACTGACTTGCGCAGCACTTGGTGTTCGCGAGGGCGAGGACTCCCTCCTCCTCGTCTTCGACACCTGGCGTCCGCACTGCAGCGCAGCCTTCCAGCTCTGGCTGATGGACAACTTCCAGTACATGCATACCGTGTACATCCCTGCAGGATGCATGGGCAAACCACAACCCCCGGATGTTGGCATCATCCGCCCACTAAGAAACAAGATGGAATATATGTTCTCGGTGTGGGGTGCCGGGAGCAGCCGTGATGGTGCCAGCATGAACATCGGCATGAAGGAAATCAAAGAATTGGCATGTGCATGGTTTTACGATGCATGGCAGCACATTCGCGATGAGGAGCCCATGGTGAAAAATGCATGGGCTCGCAAGAACTTCACCCGTGTGTTTGATCCTACATTCCAGAACGAGGCCCCATAATATGTGGGTCAGCTTTTGTTTCACGATGAGCCCATGGAGGAGGAGGATGAGGTGGTGTCACATGTATGATTTCTTGACCATGTTCAAAGTTCAATTTCAAATCCAGTCTTTCCATGTTTGAGTGTTTGAATTCCAATCTCTGTAAGCAAATATGGACTGCACACGTGTCAGTAGCGATAAAGCGAAATATCTGTGTTTGGCAAGTACATCTCGGTGTTCCACGAACGTGAAGTGTCGTCAATTTTTTTTCCGCACAAAGCACGACGTCAGTCAACACAAAACCAAGCCCAAACAGAATATGACATTGCCACACACCCAGAAGTGCAAAACTCCTACATAGACTCTTAAAATCGACAAATTCATTTTCAAATCATTTTGCGAATCCTATGAATTTGTTAAAAACAAATCGACAGAAATCGCCGACACCCCAAACCATTAACATTGAAATAAAGAATCAGTAGGGTATCCACTTTTACATTCAATCATGATACGTCCATGACGGACACAATTCCTTAAACTCTGGATGTGGGCACTTCTGGCACTACAACCATATCCTCCGGATTTCTATGTCGATCAACCAAGGGAATTTTGGCCACCTGCTCCGAACTTTGGTATTATGCTTCAGGAGGTTCTGACGGGTTTGACCACTTTCCACAAGTGTCATCAGCATGATTACACATCGTATCGATGTTTCCAGAAAGTTAAGTTGGCTCCTGACCACACTAGACTTTACTAGAGACGTGCCTTTGTTTTCTTAAACCCTCCTCCCACTTCTAGGCGGACTTGCTCGAAGAAATATCTCACGACACAGCGTCGCACACGGCGTTTCCAAGACCCCAAGCGTCCCTTATTCTTGTTTTGGCCTATGTATGTATTCGCTCGCACACTCTTCATCAAAGTACACCAGCTTCTTATGATGGATAATCAAGTAATCCCAATTCGTCAAATTGTATCATACTCTATACCTCATACCGGTGAAGCATCCACATTGTACTTGGCAACACTCGGTATCAGACTGCAACAAAAATCAAGGAGTAGCCACAGATTTTAATGAATAATAACATCCTTGCAAAATTCTCTAAGGAAACTTTACCATCCAAAACATTTGCAGACCTTGTGATGGTGATAGTGAACAGAATGAGCTCATTCGACAACAAGAAGTAGTAAGTGATAAAGACTTAAGCAATGTAGGTTTAGTGCTACATAGTCCACGATGCTCTTAATATGAACTATGTAGCAGCGGCAAGCCTTGCGGCAAGTAGTGCAACTTTGAGGATTATGACAGATGATGTGATGATGGATCTATTAGGCATAACAAAATCTGTTCCCCCACCATTTCCCCTCTAGATGCAATATGACATGAGACGAGGCATCAACAGAAAAGCTTGCATTTATGATGACCTTTACCAATATTTGTCGGGACTTGAGGCTCTCGATAACCGTTTTCTCTGGAAATTCACTTTGAAATTGGAGGAGATTTGAAACGTGTGCACGCGGGGAAAAGTAATCATTGAGAAAGACAACCAATCATCGAGTTAACCCCGAACCTGGCCAACACTTCTAGAGCCATTCAATTGCACATTCAAAAGAACTAACAGATGTGGTTGATGAGTTTGAAGGTGCATTTCACCACTGTTGGGATCAGCAAAGACAATAATAGAATCCACCTTTGCATTTCCTTTTGCATGGCATGGATTTGAGTTGGTGGTCTGATCAAATGACCACCAACCAATAGCATGGACAAGTCGAGCTGGATCAACAGCTTACACGACCACTCTCACATTGTGCTTCGCAGGCGTTTTACCCTTTGAGCAAACAAGTCTGAGATGGCACGGTTATTTGACTCCGCTAGAGAACACGATTGATATCGAGCATTCTATCCTCGCCACACGTTGGAACGCTGAATGAAAGATACGACGTGTGGTGTAAGGTTCAATGCCGTAACAAGATTCTAGAGTGACCAACTACACGAAGAATTTGTGTGGAATCATCACCGGTAGTGAAATCACTCCAGATGAAGCGTGTTTCCACATAAATAACATCCAAACCCACAGCATTTGGCAAGTAATATCAATGTTTGCCATTCGATATCACCTAATGTACATTTTTTTCATAGGTAAGTGGATCGACAACCCCACGCACAATGCTTGAATGGAGGAATCAAATGGTTGGTGAACCCATTGCCACAATCCATATAATGCCAGTAGAAACTCATAGGTGATTGAAACCTTACCTGTGATGAAGTTCAGCACCGTTGATCATTGCCACCATTGGACGTGCTAGACTTTTGGGAAAATGGTCACATTTGTATGTGTATTGGAAGCGACATAAGTAGGCCAAAACGGGGAGAGGGGTCACAAATTAAAACGAGGGATTTTGACAATGATGAATGAAAGAATAGACTTTCTAAGTCTCATACTCTCTAAAATGTTCTATGCCAACCGATCTTCCATATGAACCGCTTGTACTGCCAAAGACAAGGATTTGTGAGATCACAAAAAAAACCAACAAGAGAAACAAGGACAACCAACTGACGGCACTGCTATAAGTACAACCGATGGTTTGAAAATTTTGTGGAACAGTGTTCAAAATATTGGATGGAGGAACTTGTAGTAGCTTTGTTAACACCAGGATGATAAAGAAGCTCGATGTGTCATCCAAACTATATTTATTTGAAGAAGAAGTTGATGTAAATCCAAACATCTTTTGACCTTATGAATCAATATAGTTATGGTAATATAGGTGCAAGATGTGATGATCCGTAGAAATAACCCAATGAGCGGACACATAAGTAACCCTTGGGTGATATTTGGGGATCTATAAATAGACTGGAGTAGCAACAGAATCAGCATTAGCGTTAATGGCAGAAAACGATACTTGGTTTCTATCTAACAACACAAGGCGCAACATCGGTTGTGGGAGGAAGTTAGGTGGGAATTAGTAAAGGAAGGTGAAGCATCCACAAGCCAACACACGTAGCCAATATCTCTAGATGTGGCCAAGCAGTACCTATGATGCAGAGTACAAGTGTGGCTAGTCCGCATGGAACAAGGGTCTAGATGCGACAACATCCTCCTCCTCGGCCTTGCCACCCAAGGAGCTCACAACCAATATAGAGAAATTTGTGTAATCCATTAAGGATTTTGAAGGGGGTTTCCCCAAAGACCTACCTCAAGAACTACCATTGTAACATCTCATCAAACATTGTATAGGCATAAAGCCGTGCACAAGAGCAACGGTCAAGATAAACTATCGAATGAGTAACCATGAGCTAACTCTATTAAAAATACAACTATATGAGGTGCTTGGCCACTGGTTCATTGGACTATCCATGTTATCATATACACACTTTCATGTAGTTAAGTAGCCATTTTGTCGTTGTAAGGGGTGGTATTTCTTTTTGGAAATGAGAGGACAGCTGGTGGACAATAAGTAGATATGAGACAAGCATGATGAACATGTTTTGGCCAAAAAATTGTTGCCTCTATCATACATATGTGAATCTCATGGGTTGCTAAACTACCCACTAGACGTGAAGGTGAGGGTCAAGGAGTGGAATGACACTGGTCAGTTGTACACACGATACTATATTATAGCATATGTGTCCTTTGAGTCTTGTTTTTGTAGTCAAGAGGATACTAGGTGGCTTCTAATTCTGTGAGGTAGTTTCCAAGCCCAAAATCTTGTGGAGGAGAGCATGATAAACCCCACTCACCATAACATTAACCATCCAAGAGATGAATATACCCGCAATGTCATAAGCCTTTGGAAGAAGGTGTTATGAGAGATTCTATCTCCACACCCATTATTTTGACCTATTGAATTTGTCGAAGCCGTCGACAAGACTTGTTGAGTACCCTTGTTCACTGAGAGTAGATGACCTTGCTCAAAAGGGATAGTAGTAATGCTTCAGGATATCCACATGATCAATGGCCCTCGTAGGATACCTATTTGATGACATGGAATTCCATCAAAGAGGAGGACAAAATGAAGTCGTGGCATAGTTCTCAAGAGATGAAGGCCCGATGATAGCCACGTGGATGATATCTATCGTGTTGAAGGGATAAATACAAGTTCAAGGGATTTTGGTATGTAGCAATCTCCAATATCCCTTCATGTGTAAAACTTTAAACATCTTGAGATCGAGGAAGTTGATGGATGTCTTCAAGATCGATCAAGTGTGTCAGATGCTTTCTTCCAACAAGTTGAATTTATGTTAAGATTATTGTAGTTTGGCATGGCTACCATTCCAAACGATGAGAACATCGTTGATGCATCACGATGAAACAGTGGGACATTAGAGAAAGCTATCTAAATTTCATCATCAATAGAGCTCTTGGACATGATAGCAAAGGATGGTGTTGTGGGCGTATCAATCACCGTATCTTTGAGCTATCCGCATGTTTCTCCCATAAAGTAAATGAAGCAGTTTGGCACGACCAAATCAAGGGGTTATGACACAACAATTTTTGGATGTTAGGCCAAATGAAGGAGCTCTTGGAGGTAGTCGATAGTTTGTGAGATGGTATTGGGGGACGACAGCCACAATATCATAAGGATCAAGGAGAAAAATCTCATATAGACAGAGGTTGCCTAGCAAAGTGAGCAATAATGTGTTGTCTTTGAAGTAGCTTTCTTCCTTCTTTACAATCACCTACAGCTATGAGTGTAACCACTTGGACAAATTGGTAGTGATCCAATCATAGGATGCAGTTTTTGACCATCCTGTGCATGGTGACTTATGTAGCTTGGTGATAATGTAGAAGGATACTAGTTGCCATCCATGTTGTGGCTGTTGGACGAAGAAATTCTAAAGGTAAGGGGGAATGAGGTTGGGGTTGGCATGTACTTCACAAAATTTAAAGAGTTTTAGTAAAAACAATTAATAACACTCCTCCTACATGTAGGTGGACATGTTGTGTAGGTGCTTGAGACGGTCTTTGACACATTCATCCTAGTCACGAATCACAATGTCGAGGGTTTTATCCGCTACACTGATCAAAATAATTTCATGAAATTTCAATGACCTCAAGGCAACAAGTAGCATCAAAGTAATGACCGTTGCATCCTAAGTTTTTTTCCTTCATAAGCCTCTAAAAAACCCAACATGATGATTTCAAACTCATTTTCTATGGTGCAATCTGTGGCATCCAAGTCCGGTTTGGAATGAGCAGTCTAGGTTCCTTGTAATCTTCACCATGAGAGAGACATGCTTGGGCCCCTCCAAGCTAAGGATGTATGGTTCAACAAGGGAGAGAGAGAGAGAGAGAGAGAGAGAGCGAGAGAGAGAGAGAGGGAGGGAGGGAGATAGAGAGAGAGAGAGAGAGAGAGAGAGAGACGGAGAGAGAGGGAGAGAGATAGAACGAGAGAGAGATAGACTGAGAGAGAGAGACAAACAGAGAGAGGGAGAGAGCGTTTTGACAAATTGTGAATCCTTTTGTTGGTGACCCTGCTTTTAATCAGGCACAAAATTTCCTTTAAGAAGAGCCAAGTTATGTCGGTCACCATCTAAGATCTGGAGCTGCTTGTGAGCTCAAACCCATTTTCTTCATTCTTCTCCTTTGCTTGGATCTTTGGTCCACCCTTCATTTGCATCTTTGGTCCATTAGTTTTACCAAGTTTAGTGCTTTTGGTACCCCTGATACCGCCAACCTTGGTATCCTTGTTGACTTGAGCAAGAAGCCTTACCATTGGAGATGATAAAGTTTCTAGATCCTTCCCAGACCCAAGTAGAAGAAACTTTTTCTTCTACTTAGATCTGGGGAGGACTTTACAATTGGAAATTTCCTTGCAAATGGTAGTCTTATCGGCAATTTCACGAGATGTGGTTGCGTGTTTATCCACAACCTCCTTCTAGGAGAAAGCCTTGGCGATGAGATCTTTGATGGTGATCTCAACTAGAAGGAAATCGACTTCTGCTATGGCAGTGTTGGTAGCATATTGGCAACAACCAACCATGCGCACAACTACCAACCTTGTTATCTCATAGCATCTGATGTTCTCACAGACTTTGAGTTTGGTTTCCTTCAGGATGCATCTTTTCCATTATGCCCAAAACTTCGTGATGTCGTCAATGGAGCTAGCGGAAGATGGGAAAGTTGAAACATGGATAAACTCACCTAGTTTATCATGAATGGATCTCTCAAGGCCAAGGAGGTTAGAGACGGGTTTTTCCCATGAAGCGCAATTGTGCCATCCAGCACATGTTGATGCCAGTGTTAGGGGTATGTATTGTGTTCAAACTATTCTAGATCCACTTTTCTGCAAGTGCGTTGTTGATAGTTATTTGGAAGATAGGAGGGTTGTTTCATTAGGTTATTGCTTCTTGTTTGCTAGTCTTGGTGTGCGTCATCTTTAGCATAGCTTTGTCGATTCTACTAAGATTCTTGATGTGGTGGTTGAGAACTCGTGGTATTTGGTGGTAAATCCTTTACGTTTTGGGGGAATAGGCCCGGCATTAAATTCCACATTGATGAGGCTAACAACTATGGACTAGCTGGCAGTGGTTGGGTTGAAGCTAGCAAACGCAGGTGAGGTCTAGTGTGATGTTGGTGTTAGCGGGAATGCCAGCAATGGTACCGGACTAGAAGGTGTTGGTGTTTGTGCTAGTAGTGACATTAGCATTTAGGGTGTTTCTTGAAACTGTGTTAAAAGCTACTTCTACCTTTGCAAGTACCCGATGACCCTTAACTCATAATCATTCCCTTTCACCCATGTTTGAGCGTGGTCCTATCCTATTATCCACTTTCCTCACAAATTATATGGATTACCCACTCGTTTTCACGACTTAGCACAATGTCCACAAAACGCAAATGCTAACTAACCGTGATTGCTAGGCCCACTATCTATAAATCACGTACAGAATCCCGGTATGTTGTGCATGTTTCTCGAACAGTGGATGTTATATTCAAGATGTTTTAGATTCTACAGATTCCTCATTCGTTTTGTCTCCTTAATGTTTGCATGAAATCAAGCAGCAAATGGAACAAAAAAGTGTAATATTTTCATTGTTTATGCGATGTTTTAGCACATGGTTGCCTTTTTTATGATTATTGCTCGGGGTTTTACTTTGAAACTACCGTCTGATGTCTTTTCTACTACATGACAACTTCGCATCATCGAACCCGTTCATGCAGGCAGCTTTGTATGAAAATGGTCGAGCAGTACATATAATGTTTGTTATGCACAATGCGCAGCAGTGGTGTGCAACAGTTGCGCTAACTGACATCGAGCGGCCGGGGCGGGAGTGCAGAAGGCTGGGTGGTTGGGAGTAGGTGTGTTGGGGTTCATTTTTTGGGTCACCATCATTTGGTTGTTAGTCCTAGTTGGACTTGACGGACGACGAGTAGCCAAATAGTCGCACCACTTGGGGTGTCGACCGTACGGGGTTCTGTTGATACCTCAATTGGTGTTTTTTTGCACTTCCTTCGCCTTTTTTTCTTTGAGAGACGTATAACCACAAACACACCTAGGATTCCGTCCTTTTGAATGGACAGAGGCCCAGAGGTAGGCCATCGACGGTAGTTTCCCATTGCAAATATTGCAGTATAGTATTCTTAACGAGAGACAATAAGCGTCCACATGGGGATATGTATGTTTTTCTACCAAGGCAACATTTTTGGACGATTTGTCCATTTACATTAAACGATGTTTACTTCATATTACTACATTTATTATAATGCCTTAAACTATTCAAAATATGAGAATTTATGATCCTCTCACCCACAAAAAATAGTTCCTTGGTGTTAATTTGATGGAACCAAAGACCCCCCTTCATTTCGCTTTACAAGGCACAGCTTATTCATGATGTCGGACAAGGTGAACAGAAAACAATCGCATCGAAAAGGAGGAACCGGGTCATCATATATTTGATCGGACAATAGAAAATCAAAATCAAACCATTTGATGCAAAGAGACGATAGTTGTCAAGTCAATTATGAACAAATAAACAAGACCTTATTATAGCATTCTAGGGTCTTGTTCTGCTATTGTTGCGATCTACAGTCCTGCCACTAGCCCGCTTGAAAAGTGGGTATCTGAGTCAAGTGGTGAAAAGTGGATAAAGGGTGCTTCTTTTTTTAACTTCGGACATGGTGCACATCGATTAAAATCAGTGGGGAGAACGGAAGCCACCTGCCAAAATGTGGGCATAATAGTCTTCTTCTCCAACAACTGGCTGACACGTAAACTAAGTTCTCACCCGTGGATAACCTACGTAGAACCTTTTCAAATGGTGGGTTAAAAAGAACCGCCACTTAAATTTGACCATAACATTCTTATGAAGTATGCGTTCTTATGAATGTCATTCCTTTTTCAGTAAACAATTGTTATCTAGATCCTTATTTTTTTCACAATCTGAGGGATGGTTCCTTACTTCCGATAACACCATACAATAAACTCCTTGGTGATCCTATATTTTTGCATTCGTGAATTGGAGAAGTAAGTGAGCAACGGTCCCATTTTGCATCAGACCAACCGAGTAGCAAGTTAGCGAGTGAATATTCCAATGGGTAAGTGAGCAAGCAAGTTTGTGTTGCAACTCATCACATTGGTAGCAGGGTAGTGGGGAAGCACGCAACATGGCAACGAGACAACTTGAGGAGAAACTACGCAACCCGATGTTTGCACATTGAAACATCCGAATCAATGATTGTTCACTTCCACAAGCAAGTGCTGATCATTTCAGTCATGTTCTTCATTTTCCTACCATGTTCAGAAGTCCAAAATTCCAGAAAAGCACAAGAGCATACGTAATATGGTTTCTTAGATAACACCCATGGGCTATTGATTGTGACAGGTGGGCTTTGGAATCGTTTTTTGGGACACTTGATTTTGACTTGGCAAGTCATGTTTCAATTTGACGGGAAAAGAAAACATTAATGTTAAAACCAAGGATAAGTAGGGTAGCATGTGGCCAACAAAGGTCTAGTAAGCTGCTATAGCAACTTGGGCTATTATAGCAGTGACAAGCGGGAAAGATGCGTTAGTAGCAGTGGTTGCTTTTGTAGCCCTTGAAATCATGTGTGTTGCGTGAGTAGCATCATCGTCGTTTTTAGAGTCGTGGCCAGTGCTGCATTGAGCAATGTTGGATACAATTGTAGTGACATTGGCTACGGTTTTCAGTTGGCTGCAATAGATGTCCTCGTTGGAACATTGAAGGTTGTATATGCATGTTCCATTTTAACAAGAGGCTGTAGCATTGTTATACAGGCAATCCCAAAAATTTTGATAGCTGTAGCTGTATGCGTGATGACATAAGCTATGTGGTTGGTGACAACCAGGAAAACACATTTTATGTGAGGGCCAAGAAGAAGGGAGTCAGATAGTCTTGACATGTTGCCATTTATGTTGATGTTTGTTGTGTATTCATAAGATAATGAGTTGGAGTTGTTAAGGGAATCTTTCCTCGTTTCGCAGCAACAAACGATGTCTAAATGCGTTACAAGGTTGAGCCAAGGTGAATTCCCAACCATTCTCGGATTCATTGCAATTTTATGGATTATGTGACTTTGAGAGCGGTTTCAATGTCCATCAGTGGATTGGTTGTGTGATGTTTGTGAAGGTAGGTACAAAGTGGATTGGTTTAAAATTGATTCCTTGACAACATGGGATGTGAAAAATGAAACTTGTAATATGCAGACATTTGTGAAAGACCATGTGTTGAAGGACATTACCATAAAGAACCATTGCCCCCTTCCACGAGGAGACAATGTTTTCGGACAAATTTGTGGAGAAAACAAGATCACCAAATACATTTTTAGAGCAGTTACCATTCGATCCTCGAACCTCTTAAGTAAACTGAGGAAATGATATTCCGCACTCGATAGAAGAACTTGGACTTCAATTTCGTGCCTATTTCATTGATGAATGCAAGGGAATAAGTTGACCATTAACAACATTCATTGGCCATATCTCAAATGAATTTGTTGTAAAGTCTTTGGATGAAATGCTGGTTTGTACTTGTACCTGAATGAGGACACTATTGAGCTAAACAATCTTAACATTTCATGAGAGAATATTGATGAGAATATCTCAAAGTGCCACTTCCATTACTATCCCATCGGGGTTTTGGGCCACAACATAAGTGGTGGACAAATAACAGTGGATCCAAAGATAGTGGAGCGGTCATGGATTGGCAACCATTCTCAATGTTTAGAACGCCGGGTATTTTGGGGATCTACAATTACTCCCATAAAATTCTAAAGGACTACTCTTGTGTGTCACTGCCTCTCTCTAGTCTCACTCATAAAATCACTGAGTGAAATTTGGCAGATAACAAACAATAAGTGCTCAACAATTTGACAATCACTCTAGCCTTGAAGTCAAGCCTCACGATTGTCCTATGCAGTTGTGGGAGGTGTAGTTAATCTATCCAAATTCACATACTCCAAAATCACTGAATTAAGAAGTGTATTCCTGTAACATTGGAACTCTGAAAAAGCATGGACATGGGTGCATGTGACTAGAGTCCACATTTACATTGATTTTCACATGTGAAAAGCATAAAGGTGCTTTCGTGTAATAGAGAAGTTTTAGTGGAGAATTGATGTTCACTTTTCTGTTCACTTCCCAAGACACTTTCGTGTACACGATTTCAAGGGTCAAGTGTTTGGTTATACATGAACTCAGGAGTATATTATGGCCACCCCTGTAGCTAATAGAGAAATCAGAGCCATTGTCTTTAGAGATAAATATGGTGGATAATAAGTGGCCATTTATACATTAAGAAAGCTGTGAGGGTCAAAGTTGAACTTCATAGTGTACAAAAAGGAGATATTGGAGGGCGTGTACGGATTTCAAACATGGCATAAAAACATTGATTTCTGTCAATGTGTTGTGTTTGATTGACCACATCGTACAAAAACTTCCCAAGACTAAACCAAATGCAAGCCATTAAAACCTTGATGGATGGATTTCCTTGAGTCCAAGTAGGGACATAGGTCGAGTACTAGCTTAGGAGATAAGAATGGTAGATGGTCTCAGTCATCGACTGGATTTATTGGCTCATGCAAGAACGTTGCTTGCCAAAGAAGACTTGTACCAAGCGAGACTATTCATGAAGGGCTCTGAGGAGTTTGGTGGGAATGACCATACCAGTCTTTACTTCAAGAACCCTTAATGGTGATGCCAATTTACTCTCAAGGTCACCATACTGCCAAGAAATGAGCTTTATTGAATGCCATTATAGGATTTCCATGCCACTTGTCCTAGTGGAAACTTTGACAACGATGGAAACACTAAAGAAACTCATGAAGTATTACCAAGATGGAATTCAAAATTTCAAACTACTGTTTGACTTGTGACTTATTTCCACACTATAAGTTGAGATATACCAAACCCTAGGCATATTTCGATCGTTACCGGTGTAAAAGGAATCATGGCTATACATCCATATCGATGCATGGACTTATTGACGACTTTGCCAATCACACTTGACGTAATACTTGTGGTGGTCAAGCCACTTTGACTCATACAACTTTGTGATATAGAAAAAATGATAGGAATGGTACACAAACTTGTGACAAACTGGAGCTTGCGTGCAACAATGTGATACTTGATGCAACTAGATGAAAATACTTCTTGACAATCTATGGCAAATTCCCCTCGATTTTTCCCGGGTTGTATAGTTTGATCAAGACATCGTAAGTCAAAATCAACTGACGAGGTTCCTCGAGTATCTAGAACAAGACTTGCTAAACACTAACAAAGACATAGGCAAGCATGAGACGTGCAACTGACAAGATCAAGATGAACACCAAGTTACATGATGGTGAAAATGTTGTTGTATACATCTCTTGTGAGGATAGTGCTGTAGGAAGCTTAAACGTAAGTGGTTGGGACCATTGTCAATCAAGGAGATGGAGACTCATGCTGCCGTTAAACTCATACTAAAAGAGAACATGAATGTCTACCCAGTTCTCCACATTTGCAAACTGAAACTCCTTTGTGACCATACATTACTAATCACCTCACCCTTTAAATTATGTACAAGAAAGTGTTTGAGGAAGTGAACAGAAAACTAAGCATCGACCACTCACCAAAACATCTTCATATCATGAAGAAGCCTCAAATCCTTTCATGTTTGTCAAGGAATGTATTTGTGGGCTCTATTCACGTGCATTCATGTTTATGATTGTTGAGAATTCCGTGGACGGAGGAATAGATTTTATGATGCAATGTTTGTGGAGTGTATGAATTTGGGTCAATCAACTATACCTCTCTTCGACACTAGGGAGTTCCCTTTTGGAAGAGATGTGCCTTTGCCTCTTCCTATTAACAGAATCACACAAGGGCACATGTTACACCGTTGAAGATATTTTTGGACAAATTCAACGTGGAATATTTGTGCAGCACTTAGGCAAATTTCCAGACTGTGAAACTTTGCATAAAATTTGGGAGGCTCACTCCAGTCCATGGGATGTCGATGACTTCATTGATGACCATTACATTGAGTATGGACGTATGTCGTGCAACTCGTCAAAACATCATGACTAAAGGGACACAAGTGCTACATCTTTGGAACACACGAGGTCCCAAGCTTTACATATGTGCACTTTACATCCACGGTCCACCATTGACCTCCGATTGTTTTATGCCGCATGGCTGAAGGCATCTTGACCACCTGTAGTAACCTACGACGTCCTTTTCCAGAAGGTCATGATAACTTCATCGACTTTCAACAAGTGTCGGAGTATGTATCAAAACTTTATCAATGCTGTGACATTGTTTGGTTGACTTATCAATTACGTTAGAAGTCTCTTATGCCTTAATATTCTTGAGCTCTCCCACTTCTTCGTCGAGTTTCTCAAAGGAGCTTCTAACGGCACGGTGTTGAACACGTTGTTCGACTATAGCACCCAAGAACGCCTTATCCTTGTGTGTGCTATTGCTATATGAGTTTGTCACTAAAGTCCACTTACTACATACGAATTTTCCAACTTCCTCAATCTCTAAGATAATCTTTGTCTCTGCACCTCATCCACATTTGTCCCAACTTAGCAGACCGATGCCCTCGGCCGCTATGAATGTCTATGGGCGCGGTTGGTAAACACTGGAAGTCGTTGGCGTGAAATTTTTGTGATGCAGCTTGATGTTGGAATGGTTTGTTTGAACATCGATGTTCGCATGTATTTCCACTAGTTTTGACATTTTCAATGAATTTTAGTCGTATTTGCATCGTGTACCGATGTACATGCGCAAAGGAATGGCTTTTGCACTAATGGGACATCCGTTGCCACCGCTGACGCTATGGTGGACATGTTGAAATCCGTCTAAAGACCACCAAACTACAGCCCATGGAGCATGCCCCCATGGATGGCAGTTCGTCCACATAATGCCCAACAATTGTTAGGCGATCGTTGGAGCGAGAGCGGCTCTTCCGGGCGACAATATTTGAGCAAGCGAAGGCCAATGGACGCCACCCGTCCATCTGAAAACACAAGGTCGCCTCCGCCACTCAAACACTAACCTGGCAGGCCCATGGCGTGAGTTGAAGTCACTTCCACAAGAGGGAGGAAGCCTTTTGCTATCTCTCGCGCCATCTCCTCTCCTCGCTGCTTAAACTACTGGCCACGATGTGGACTAAGGCGACCGAATCTACCTTGAAATATTGTCACGGAAACAACTAAAACAATACCACTGAACCCTCAACAACAGATTCTTACAGAATGAGACAGGAAGTTGGTGTGCAGCTTCCGATTTCACTGGAAATCGCTATTGGCGTCGATTTCTAGCGTTTACCAGCCGCACCCTACACATGGACCATGACCAATCCTTCATAGAGAGCATGAAGGATGTCGATGTCTGCAACTCTGGGATTAGTGGTCATGTTCTAATCACACATTCTTATTGAAAATGGGATGTCTGGTTAAAAAAGTCGAAGAACCAAGAGACACACATCAAGGTATAAGGTTGGGAAGGTGTGCGCAAAGTTCAGATTTTTTTTGAACTTGGTGTGCGCAAAATCTGAACTTTGCGCAATGGTGTGCGCAAAGTTCAGATTGCGTTGATGCATCCCAACGATTTCTAGCCACACCTTGCGGCCGTGCCTGGGATTCGATGAATAGGCAGCGCCTATCGACGCTTCTCAACTTGAAACGCAAAATTGACGTCGGCATGAAATTATTCTCGAAATTACGACTGAATACGAAGAAGGACATGTGGTTGATGAGTCATATAAGTCGGTTTACAACTATAGAACCATTCTTCGACCTTCCAATCCGCAATTCAGAAGGCGTTTCAGGGAAGAATCCCCTAAAAGGCGCCTCGAAAGTTGAGTGGCGTCGATAGGCACTGCCTATTCATCGAATCCCAGGCACGGCTTGCAGTAGTTCGCGAAGGTGCGATAGAAACATTACAAAGCGAAGAAGATGGCCTAGTTGGAACGTGTGGTTGTCAGTACGATGTGTGTCCTTTCCCAACACACCTGGAAAAAGCGTGCCAAAACTTTTTGGGAGGGGGACATGTGCGATCGCCTGCGTTCTGCAACAAATTTGCTTCGGTTAGTTTCACACTGATTTGTTGCTCGAAGACATCTGCAAACCTTGGACATTAGAAGCTGTCGAAGGTACGGATCGTTATGTGAACCCTGAGTGAGGTCGAAAGATCGGCGTAGGAAATATTTTCCGTGCCTTTTCCGGTGTTGGATCAGCGTTGGGGTTGCACGTGGTCGCCATCACATCGCACTTGCTACCACAGCGATCTCGCTTTAGCACATGGCCGATCGTTGGTCCGCTTGTAAGGTCCCTTTTGTTGAACATCATTCCGATATTAATGCAGCGCATGTCTACACCACTCCTGCGTGTTCTCCAGATACCTCTGCCACCGTCGTTCCATCAAACCTTTTCTCATCTTCCCCTAGATATGAAAGATTGAAAGAAGCTTCAAGCGGGAACTCTCGACCAACTGAGCCGACCCGCCGATCTGTCCGACGACTACAGCCGTCACAACGAGACTCTTGAAACGAAACCCCCTAGTCAGGCCCAAGAGTCCCTCCGTTTGTAACCTTTTGGTATTCTGGCGGTGCTAAAATACTAAAAAGACCAAAGGATCCACCCCTTTCTGAGCCATTCAAATAGGTGCCAGACTTTCCCGCCCGATCGTTGACGACGCATCGTCGCCGTTAGCAGCACCTCGCTCAGCGTGCACGTGCTCCGTCTGCCACGGCAGAGGTCCATACGAAAACCTTTCTCGGCTTCCCACGACTTCTGCGTAGGACCGATGATCCTCGTCGTTCCATCCACGCCCTCTCCACACTGCCCAGGGCGATCCACTGGGATTGCCGAGAGCTCCACCTGCACCCGTCCGCACGCCGCAGAAACAGGAACGCCACCGCCTTCTCGCCACCCGCCCGTTCGTGCTGCGCGCAGCTGCCTCACTCGTCCACATCAAGTTGCAGCCTTTACCTTTGGGTGAACTCCGCTCCGCTTTCAAGTTCGCTTGGGTTTGCGTCATCCGCCTTCCACTCCGGCTGATCGGATAGCACATCCGTCCGTCTTCCCCGACCGCATACTGTCAAGGCGGTCCCTTTTTCTCCGTTCGACGACAATCAGCAGCCGTTGGCTGTACACAGACCGCTGGATTCTCAACGTGCAGCAGCCGCGCCGACATCTGCGTGCATCGTTTTTTCTTCGCACACTGCCACTGTTTCCTCTTTATTTCCAGCACAACATGGCTACTGCACCTGCTCGCATTCCAGTAGGTTGCGCCAGTAGCTCACATCTTACGCAGCAGAACCAACAGCAGCCGTTCCAGCGCCGGATCAAGCCGCAGCAGCAGGTCAGTCTCCTGCAGCGCTCCTGCACGCCGCAGCAGCAGCATCAGCAGCAGAAGCAGCAGAAGCAGCGAAGCGTTCTCGAGCTTTCGCAGCGTCAGGGGGCCCATCAACAGCATCAACGGCTGTGGTCGCTGCACGCCGTTGCCGAGTCGGCGTCTGCTGCTGCGGCGGGCGCCGACGCAGCAGCTGCTGCATCAGCGCAACAGAATGGCGCGGCGGCGTCTGCTGCCGTCTTTCCAACCTCTGCCGATTCGACGCGCGAGGCGACGATCGAGTCTGCCATGACTTCACTGGTGAGCTCATCGTTGTGTAGTTTGGAGGGCCTGAAGTCTGCCGAAACGAGGATGAGGCACGGAGAGAGAAAGAGAAAGAGAGAACGGTGGCTGTCTGGAAAAAAAGATTGTGTATTTTGTCGGATGCAAGATGCGAACTGGTCCTCAAATGTTTGCACTGTAACGGAACACATGCGAAGCCATGTGACGAGATGCAATGCAACGCATTGTTTTGAAAATTCAGCGCGATGTGGTGTGATGGCATGCGAAGGAACGCGATATGATGGCATGCAATGCAATTCAGTGATGTGTACTTCAATGCAACGCTGCGCAACGTGATGCAATGTGGTGGAATGAGAATGATGTGATGCCATTCGATGCAATGAGATGGAGTGAGACGACATACAATGGGATGTAGTCCCATGCAATGCAATGTGGTTGGATGCGATGCTGTATGATACGATGGGATAGGATGCGATGCAATGCGATGTGATTCTATGCGATGCGATGGGATTCTATGCGATGCGATGGGATGGGATGGGATGCGATGCGATGTATGCAATGCGGATGCAATGCAATGCGATGTGGTGCGATCTGATGTGATGCCATGTGATGCCATGTAACGGTACAATTGCGATGCATCAGGATACAATGCGGTGCGCTTGGGGCGAATTTCTCCATAAAACATTATCTGGGTAACGATAGTGTAGATGATGAGAATGACTCTAGCAATAACATCGTGAGGCGCTGCATACTTTATTTTCATCTTATCTTTAACATCTTCCCTCTCGGGCATGATTATCTTCCCTACATTACCGATTTTATGTAGAGGGAAAATGTCTAACTCCTGTTATCCTTGTCCACAGCTCAGACCTGGGTGAAAAGGAAGTTCCATGGCTCCAGGTTGACCCGGCCGGCGCTTCTTGATCATGGGCTGATGGTTACGGTGGTCAGACCCAGGTGCTTCGATATTCATATTTCTTATTTATTCATTTATTTATTATTTTTTCTCCATTATCAACATCGGCCCTTGAAGGATCATTGTTAACATCGATATGTACATCGATCGATGTATCAATGTTCTTGTCAATATCTGGACATTGAGTTTGATATTGTTATTGACATCAATATTCTCCCAAACAAAAACAATGTTGAACTTCAGCACTGTCAGGAAGTACCATTTCAATATTGATACTGAAGGTATTGAAGTGAATATCAATATCTGTTTCAACTCTATGTAGATATCAGTACCTATACTTACATTGATGTTTCAATGTTGATATGGGCGCAAGTCACTCTTACTCTTTTGGAACAAAACAACCCATCCCCCCCACCGTCGAGAGAAGAATATCCCATCCCCCCAACTGTCGCCGCTACCGTCAGACGGGTAACAAGGAAGAAAAAAAGAATTCATGTCTATGCTGCATGTCATGCGTCATCAATGCATGACATGGACCTCATCCACAAGTATCAAACCCCTCCATTGAGGGGTTTGTGATGCTTGCACGGGGGGGGGGGGGGGGGGGGGGGGGGGGTAGGGTGGGCAAAAATATTGTATCGAGTCAATATTTATGTTGATGTTGAGCCTCGATATCGATATCGAGGTTCAATATCGATATGATATCGATATAGACCCTCAACAGGGGGGGCCCCTGCATCGTTTTTCACTCGCCAGGTTGTTGCAACGACGCCAGACACGAAACTGGGGGAGATTCTGGAGCACTTTGCGCACTACACGGGAGTGCCGGTGGTGGACGAGCGCCTGCACTGCATCGGCATCGTGTCCAACATCGACATGTACAAGAAACAGAGGGGACGGTCGGGCAGCGTGTCCGACACCCCTGTCCGGTGAGTGTGGCAGGAATTATAAACGTCTACGATTTAAAATTCTTTGACGTTGTACAAAACAACTAAGAATGTAGAAGGGACGGTCAGACAGGCGGGTTGTGGACGAGCGCCTGCACTGCATCGGCATCGTGTCCAACATCGACATGTACAAGAAACAGAGGGGACGGTCGGGCAGCGTGTCCGACACCCCTGTCCAGTGAGTCAACAAGACGCGGTTGACAAGTAGGACGAATGAAAATCGGGCGGTTCGCAAAAGTTTTTAGAATATTTCTCCAACACCCCTGTCTGGTGAGGAGGAGGGCTTTGCTCTGGTCTGTGGCGTCGTGTGCCACATGATGGTGCCATGTGTAGTGATGTTTGCTCTGGTCTGTGGCGTTGTGTGCCACGTGGTGGCACCTTGTGTAGCGAGCTTTTGACCGTTGGCCTCTGTACGAAGTATTTGCTGAGAGGGAAGAACAGAAGCTGTGCAAAGCTGTGCCGTTGCTTCCTGCAAGGCAAACGCATGGAGAGCAAGGGTGGTGGCGTTTGGCATTCCGTGGATTGCCCCAGAGTGCAAAGAGTGGAGCATCCTCTCTAACTGTGTCGTGGGATGCTCGGAGAACCGATCAGTCTAGCACCAGAATCTCATTGCGTTGTGTTGCGTTGCATTGCGTTGCGTTGTGTTGCGTTGCGTTGCGTTGCGTTGCGTTGCGCTGCGTTGTGTTGCGTTGTGTTGCGTTGCGTTGCGTTGCGTGGCGTTTCGTTGCGTTGCGTTGCGTAGCGCTGCGTTGCGTTGCGTTGCGTTGCGTTGCGTTGCGTCGCGTTGCGTTGCGTTGCGTTGCGT
>SZWC01000410.1:65951-78087 GCA_023375785.1 Penium margaritaceum
TGTGTGTGTGTGTGTGTGTGTGTGTGTGTGCATCCAGTAGGACCGTGACACTATTTTGGTTGTCCTGACCTCAGTTGTCATTTTCTTCTACACAATTCAGTATTTGCAGCTTTTGACACTTGTGTTCGTGTCCCTAGCCACCCCCTTGGTGTTCTCACCTCCACCGGCGTGTGCTAATGAGTTTGCCGGCCGGCTTGTACTGCCGCGCCAGCAACAGCAGTGCTAGGAAGCTGTCTCTCAAGTACGACTCCAATGAAGTTGCCAACAAGTTTGAGCGTCAACAGTACGAGATCGACCAACAAGTGCACATCGCGTCCTACTGCCGCGCCTTGTTCCGTCGCCGAGTGCCACGTTGCCCCTTGTACGCGTATCACTGACGCCACCTGGGTCGTTGACTCTGGTGCCACCCATCACATGACGTGTCGACGTGACGCCTTCGTCGTCTTGCATCGTGTTGGCACTGTTCGCTCTGTTCGTACTGTAGCTGGGCATGAGGTCCCTGTCCATAGTGTTGGGGTTGTGCAGTTTACCAGGCCCGCTGGTCCCGTATACATCTCCGACGTCCTCTTTATCCCTGATCTGGAACTCAGCCTGCTGTCTGGCCCTGCTTGCACCAAGATGGGCCTGGGTGTCACGCACACAGCTACTGATGCTCGCATCTTTGTGCACGACACCGAGGAGACCGTCCTCAGTGGGATGGTCGTCGATGATCTGTATCACATCTCTGGATCCTCTGCGAGTGCTCCCCCCTTGTCTCCGTCCCCCACTGCCCGTGTTTTTGTCGCTGGTGCTCCATCCCCCGAGCATCACCGTCTCCTGCATCGACGCCTCTATCATGTGTACCTAGGGGCTGTCGACAGGCTGATCCGCACTCAGCCTGCTCTCGGTCTTGATGCTGCGTCCTTCGAGGCGCCGCCCACGACCGACTGCCTGGCCTGTGCTGAAGGCAAAATGCACCGGTCCACCTATCCTGCGTCTGTCTCCAAGGCTCGTCGGACTTTGGAGCTTGTCCACTCCAACCTCATGGGTCCGCTCCCTATCGAGTTTCAGGAGGACCGCCGTCGCTACGTCCTGACATTGGCTGATGAATTCACGCGCATGCGCTGGGTCTACAGTCTACGTCAGAAGAGCTATGCCGCCATTGCAGTTCGCGTTTGGCTGGTCATGGCCGAGCGCCTGTCTCCCCACCGCCTTCAGACTTTTCGCTCGGACCGCGGCGACGAGTACCTCGGTGATATGGCCCGCTCCTTCATCGAGCATGGCGTCTTCCACAACCTCTCCGCCCCCGCCATCCCCCAACAGAACGATGTCTCCGAGCGTTGGAACCGCACCATGGAGGATGCGGTTCGCGCCATGTGCGCCGACAGCGCCATGCCTGAGGCCTTTGCATTCGAGGGCATGGCGTACATGACCCGGGTCTGGAACCGCATTCCCCACGGCCCCCTCCTAGGTCACCGCACGCCCTACGAGTTGTGGTACGGGTGTCGTGCGGATCTGCACCTGGCCCGTGTTTGGGGCTCCCTTGCTTGCGACTGGTTCACACCGGAGCAGCAGGGGAGCAAGCTCTCTCCGTGGGGCCGCATCTGTACCTTCGTTGGCGTTGCCCCGCGGTCGAATGCCTGGCAGTTCTGGGACCCTGAGCGATGCCGCATCGTGGAGTCCCGTGACGTTCACTTCTTCGAGCATCTCGCCTTCCACGACCTTGCTCGCATCCACGCTCTGCGTGCTGCTCATGCCCCTAGGTGTTCCGGAGCCCGTAATATGGAGGAGGCTCCTGGCACGGTTGGCACAGTGCCCCTGTCCAGTGCGGTCACTCCGTCGCTAGCACAGCCGGGGCTGTCCCCAGCGGTTGTGCCCACCGGCACACCTAGCACCGCCCCGTCTGTGGCTCGCTCCTCTGCCCCCGACTCTCTGCTCTCGCCCATGTCCGAGTCCGCGTCCGAGTCTGCCTTCGCGTCTGAGGCTCTGCCTGATCTCGCGCTTGCTTCCGCGTCTGAGGATCTGCCGAATCCTGCGTCCGCGTCTGTGTCTGGCTCTGAGCCGTTTTTGCCTCCGACCGCGGACATGTCTGCATCTGCCGTGGGCCCGTCCCTGGCTACTGAGGCCACACCAGCCTTGAGTGTTGCGCCTACCGTAAAGTCCACACTGGTGTGTGAGTTAGCAGCGCCCACTGCTCCAGCCCCGTCGGACTCCTACACACGGACACCCGGCGGACGTCTCCGCCCACGTCCCACGCGTTGCGTCGTCAGCGCTAACATGGGTATGAAGGCCCTCGGCCTGAGTGCTCGCGACCTTGTTGAGGTTCACCTTGGCTGTGCCACTGGTATAGCACTACTTGCTCATGAGCACGGTCTTGCTCGTGACGTCGCTGAGTCCATGGTGACGGTCGACCCTCCCTCTGCGACGTATGTCCTGGCTACACGTAGTGCACCAGTGCTGTCTCCCGATCCCACCAGCCTACCAGAGGCCCTGTCAGCCCCAGACGCTGAGCAGTGGCGCGCTGCCTGCCAGGCTGAGCTCGATGCCATCCGACAGCATGGCGTCTTTGAGCTGGTGGACTTACTGAAGAACCGCAAGGCCATCAAGGCTAAGTGGGTTCTCCGCAAGAAGCTAAAACAAGACGGCACTGTGGAACGCTACAAAGCGCGCCTGACAACAAAGGGCTTCTCTCAGGTCCCTGGCGTGGATTACACCGAGACCTTTGCTCCTGTTGGCCGAATGACGACCACGCTCACTCTGCTGAGCCTGGTGGCACAGTACGACTGGGAACTCCATCAGATGGATGTCAATAACGGGTTCATGAACGGGGACCTTGAGGAGGAGATCTACATGGTCCAGCCTCCCGGCTTCGAGGATGGTACCGGTCGCGTGTACCAGCTGCGGAAGGCCTTGTACGGCTTGAAGCATTCACCTCATTGCTGGAATCAGGAGATCACCAGCACGCTGAGACGAGCTGGGTACGTTTAGAGTGATGCTAATCCATCTCTGTTCCTCTCACAGTCCCCAGCACCGCTCGCTGCCATCCTCGTCTACGTGGACGATCTTCTTATCGCCTCGCCCGACCTGGGAGCAGTGAAGACTACTAAGGCCGTTCTTACCTCGGCCTACAAGATGAAAGACCTTGGTGAGGCCTCTGTATTTTAGGGGATGGAGATCGTGCGCGATCGTGTCCGCCGCACACTTCGTGTCTATCAGGGACGCTACGCACAGACTGTGGGAGAGCGCTTTGCCGACCTCCTCATAGCCATTCGCATGGTTTCCATGCCCATGACCCCTGAGGGGCAGGCCGCCCTGAAGGTGGATGACCCAGCTGACCTGGGGGAGCCAGTCGATGTGACCCTGTACCTGCGAGTCATCGGCTCGCTCATGTACTTGGCCACCACGACACGGCCCGACATTGCCTTCACTGTCAACCTGCTCGCCCAGTTCTCGTAGGCTCCACGCCAGTAAACACTAGAGGCCGCAGTTCGGTGTGTGCGCTACATCCTGTCCACCGCATGCTTTCGGCCTGTGNCGCACGGCCTCCACGCCCATGACCCCTGAGGGGCAGGCCGCCCTGAAGGTGGATGACCCAGCTGACCTGGGGGAGCCAGTCGATGTGACCCTGTACCTGCGAGTCATCGGCTCGCTCATGTACTTGGCCACCACGACACGGCCCGACATTGCCTTCACTGTCAACCTGCTCGCCCAGTTCTCGTAGGCTCCACGCCAGTAAACACTAGAGGCCGCAGTTCGGTGTGTGCGCTACATCCTGTCCACCGCATGCTTTCGGCCTGTGCTTTCGCGAGCAGGTGTCAATTTTGCTCGACGGGTACACAGACAGTGACTGGACGTGGAGTCCAAATGGCAAGAGCCGCACCGGCTACATCTTTCTCATTGGAGGCACTGTAGTGTCCTGGCGGAGTGGGAAGTAGGATTACATTGTAGGCAGCACGACTGAGGCAGAGTATGTTGCTCTAGGCGCCGGTGCAGCGGAATGTGTCTGGCTCATTCGTCTATTGCGTGAACTACGTCAGTCCATTCCCCTCGTGGTTCTCCAGTGTGACAACATGAGCGCGGAGGCCATCGCCAAGAACTCAGGTGTGTTCCATGCACGCACAAAGCACATCAATGTCGAGCACCATTTCGTGCGTGATCTAGTTGATCGTGGTGAGATCCAAGTCATCCACGTGAGCACTGACAGGCACTATGCGGATTTTTTGACCAAGGCTCTGGGTCCTTCAAAGTTTCATGTGGCCACTCGTTTCGTGGGACTCTGCCCCATCCCTATTGCAGGTTGATTCCTCATGTGCCACCTTGCCTATGCTGTGCTTGTTGCCTGTAGCGGCTGTGCGTTTCCTATTCTGTCCAGTGTTAGTGTCTGCATGTGCATGGACGTGTTTTGCCCTTCGGTCATGGAGGAGTATTGTTGTGTGTGTCGTACACGGCTTACGGTGACCCCTCGGCTCATGTCCGTTCACATGTAGATCCCTGAGACTAGCGACGGTGGCAAAAGACCAGCGGCCGGCGGCGACGGACGCCCAGAAGAATCTCGTATTTTTAGATTCATGATGTGGGATAGCACGTAGGCGTGCAGCCTATCAAGACATAGATCTTGTCGATGCGGCCGTTCTGGTTCAAACGGCTCGTCGTTCTGACGTGTCTGCAGGGAGTTATGGCCAAAACTGTGTTTTCGCCACTGTTTTGTCCTGCTAGAAAAATAGCGCCCTTGTGCGCCGCGTGTGTGTGTGCATCCAGTAGGGCCGTGACACCATTTAGGTTGTCCTGACCTCAGTTGTCATTTTCTTCTGCACAATTCAGTATTTGCAGCTTCTGACACTTGTGTTCGTGTCCCTAGCCAATCCCTTGGTGTTCTCACCTCCACCGGCATGTGCTAGTGAGTTTGCCGGCCGGCTTGTACTGCCGCGCCAACAACTGTAGTGCTGGGAAGCTTTCTCTCAAGTACGACTCCAATGAAGCTGCCAACAAGTTTGAGCATCAATAGTACGAGATTGACCAACAAGTGCACATCGCCAACGACATCCTTGCGGGCAGCTTTGACGACACCCTTATGACAGCACCAATGCAAGGACCATCGGTAAGAGCTTCCTCTACCCCTTCGTTTGTACCTCTTGTCCATGTGATGTCATCACAAAGAAGTCAAAATTATAGTGATAGTGTGGTTCTAGGTCTCCGCACTCGCTAGCGCAGTAAAAGTGTCTGCAACCATATCAACGGTAGGTGCAGTTGTTTTTTCTACTATCCTTGTTGCCACATTGGCCTCATATACTGACAAATCTATTGGGGCTACAAATCTCTCCTCAGTCGTCTTCAACTCAGCTTCCACTTCTTCCATTATTGCCGGGGTCCCTTATCTCTACTTCTGCTAAAGCAACAACAAATCAGCGACTTCGCTGCATGCTTTGCCACCACTGGCCTTTGTCCCCTGGAACATGAGGCCACTACTATCCGTGAGGCTCGTGAGGTCACAAATGCCTTTTTCTGGGAGACCTCCATGTTGGATGTATTCTTCGCACTACATGAGTATGGCATGTATGCGATGGCCGACTGACCACTTGGCTGTAAGACAGTCTCTCCTCACTAGGTGTTCCGGTGCAAGTTGAAACCTAGTTGTGTAGTTGACCAGTACAAAGTACGTCTCACAAGAAAGGGTTTTTCACATCATTGGTGTTGACCTTGATGAAACGTTTGCACCCATTGGAAGCTACACAAGTTCCTGCGAGTTTATCAGACTGGTTGTATACCACAACTGAAAGCTCAAACAAATAAATTATGCCTTTGTGCAAGGCTCACTTAATGACGAGATTTACAACATCCACTCAACAGATTTCATCGATGGAAGCAACAAGGTTTGGCGAGTGCGCAAGGCGTTGTACAGCTAGAAGCAACCACCCCACTGTTGGATCATTGAGATCACAACCACCCTCAAGAAAGCGTAGCATAGTTGATCCTGCACTATTTGTTTGTGAGTCGAAACGATGTAATTGTAAACTCACTGGGCAAGTCCTCCAGACCATTACGTCGTGCAAACATCTGATTTGGAGAAGGAGAGGTTCGCAAAGTTGACGGATGTGCACTTGTCCATCAACAATATCTTTCTTCAAACACTCCCGATTTGGTCTACAAACCCATTATCTCAACCATGTCATTGCTTAATATGTGAGAAGCTCCTCTGTCCAATAATGTCGGCACTATTCTATGCCGTGTCTCGCTGAATGTGAGGCAAATGACATTTTATTCCACAAATGCTGAAGTAGATTGTTTTGCTAATCCAGTCCACTTGCAGATTGTGCAGGTACGGAGATTCTTCCTCGAGGATGATTTGTGGTGATTTATTGGGCAAGTCCTCCACACCATAAAGCTGTGCAGATGTTTGATTCGGTTTCAAAGAGGTTTGTGAAGTCGATGGATGTGCAGTCGTCTGTCAATATTTTTCCTCCAAACACTCTTGGTTCAGTCCTGTAGACCTAGCTTCCGAACCATGTTGTTGCTTAACGTGTAAGAAGCTCCTTTGTCCTGTAGTGCCGAAACCGTCCTACGACTTTTTCAACCCCTTAATTGTAATCGTACTAGTATTATCGATTGGTCGTCCTCGTACCCCTCGTCGAACATTGTGATCTTAGGAACCCTCGTCTGTGGTGTTGTGTGCCGCTCAACTAGGAAATCAATCAATGCATAATTTTCCAACCGGACAAGCGTCTTGCCGTCTACTCATGCCCTTTGCCGTTTATGGACTCCTCATTTTTCTCTTAGGAGTCCTCCCCTTTTTGGCTTGTCACTTTCGTTTCCGGCATGCGTACAAGATGTGGCCCGGCTTCCGCAAGCCCAGTAGAGTTATTTTTTTGTTATTCGACCGCATGAATCTCCATGAGAGACGAGGCGCATTGCCGACTGTAACTTTCCTCCACTATGATATGGATTGTGGTTTGGGGTTCGTCGGTCGTTTGATTCCTGCATCCCAGCATTGTGGTTAGCGCTAAAGTTGTGATCCGTTGTTGTAATCATTTGCGAAAGGTTGTATTGGATGCCGAAAATAGTGATTGCTTCCCAAATATCTCATTTGAGGTCGTTGTTGTAGTAGAATTAGAGTTCATCAAGGGCAAGAAAAATGTTGGTGATTATTTCGCGAAATCATCGCATGTACTATGCCACGCTAGATTGCTAAGATAGGCGTTCCAGTATGTAACGTGCGTCGGACTTCTCGTTCATCTTTCCAAAGAGGGCAAGGGTAGCGCACGCGAAGTCGTTCCAGGTTTCCGGTTGCGTTAGGTAGTCGTGCCACGTCGGATTTATCCGCTCGCCATGTAGTACGCCTATGGTCGACGATATGAGAGCGGTTGCGTGATTCGTTGATCCAGCTTTGCCGGTCTCTAGATTCCGTTGGATGGTCTTTAGATCAGACCACCAACTTAAAGCCATGCCATGCAAAAGTGAGGTCGCGATGTCAATCTTCTCCTTGCCACTGTTGACCCCAGTAGCGGTGAAGTGCACCTCCTAACTCATAAGCCATATCATGATCGTCGGTCCTTTTGAGTTTTTAGGATGGAATGGCTTAGCGAGTGCCGGACGATTTTATGGTTCATCCGAGAGTTGGATATTCCTCTCAAGGAGCACTACTTCACGCAAACGAGATTTTTGAAGCGTCCCCTTTGCTGCTTTGAGTTGTTGGAGTAGATGGGTGTTGAGAATCTTGAGTCACGACAAATTTTTGTTAAATTCCTTATTACTGCAAGCTTGTCGGCGGGTGCCTCCCATCACGTCAGGTTTCGTCCCAGGGGGTAACGACGGGGGTGAAGGATTCGCGGATCTTGAGGGGCCTGTCACCGGGTTGGTTATTTGGTCTGTTGGTCCATTTGTTGTGAAAGCTCCTGCTATTACCTCGTTTATCTGAAGAGAGTTGTTATTTTCATGTTGCTAATCCTCCATCGCCGGAGTCTTAGCCAGTTAATGCCATTTATCGTTGGGTGGGCTTGCTCTGTTCACCATTATCATCGCAACGTTTGTGAGCTTCTCAACGGTGGAGATGTGCTGAAGACTCGTGTGAGGTTGTCGCCTTGTACTTAGTGTGCCGGTTGTCCCTCCAACACCTTAACACTAGGTATCAAAGCGTAACGGTGTTGAAGTCGAGCGGAATGTATGTGGTTTATAGGGATGAGGTGTAGAGTAGTAGACGATTAGAGGATTTATGACAAATGGTTATTTTGTATTATGAAGTAAGTGTAATTCGATGACAAGTGTCGAAAAAGTCGAGCACATTCATAGATGACGAGAATCACTATGAGGCATTTGTTGGTTCCTCGGTGTTTGAGCCGAGCGTCGCATGCGAGTTTGCCTTGTGAGTGGCTTCTTCAAGAAGCTCCACCAGGAAGTCGGGGGGCTTCGAGAATATCGAGACGCGGTTTCGTAGTTGTCCAGTATCCTCAAGAAGTTGACCACATGGTATCGAAACATCGAGACGCTTTGCGACACTTCTTTCAACCATTTTAAAAAGTGTTCAAAGTTGTCAAAAGTGGTCAAGTTGTTCCTCATGTTCCGTTCCAAGAGGTTTTCAAAACCTCTTGGAATGGAACATTGGAGGTCGGGGCAGGTGACCAAAACGCCCATGGCCGTTTGACTTTTGAATCATGAGGTGGACACATGTTATGTTATAAGGGAATAATTACCCAATCGCGGAGTTTAGGGACTCTTGTATGTGAAGGACATAACACAACAAGCTTGCTTATGTTGCTTGCAAAGAGTGTGGATATGATTGATTTATTTTTCAGAAATATGGGGGAAAAATTCTTCTTTTGCTTTTCAAATGAGGAGCGCAGTCCTTAGACCGTAAGAAGTCCATCTGCCGTTGTGATGAAGCATAACAGTCCTAAATACTTGTCCTTGCTTGAACTACTTATTTAACGTCCAAGGAGGTCACTCGGGACTCGCTGAGGTTGTCGGGAAGCCGTCAAGCGCGAGAATACGCCTTTTGGTCCTTTTTCGTTCTGCCGCTGAAATTGGACTCCTTAGATGGCATAAATTTTGCATGTGCGTTGGGAACAGAATTGAGTCGGTTTTGTTACTCGCTGCGCACCTGCAACAACCGGCGACTTTGGCAGCTTGGGGTGCAGTTCCGTCCAGACGCTCTCGCGGCAGCGTTCAAACTGTTGCATGAACCTTCCGATGGCTTCTCCTGGATTGGTGGTGAGGGGTCAGTGGACGCATTTTGCGTGAAGCGTCGTCTGTTGAAGCCAGCAGCATGTATGAACGGCGTCCGACGACTTTCAGCACTGGAGCTTGCTACATTCGAGTCCCGAATGCTAGCGTATTTGCTCCTTACAGGTGGTGGCGAGATGTTAGAGTGATACGACAATTAATGACACTAGGCACAGTTGAATGGTTTCAGGAAAGTTCTGCATTGAACCATAGCTGGTACGAAAGGGACTGATGATTTCAAGGTATGCTTTTGTCAGGCTTAAATTGTACTAGAAACTTTGTCGACATCGCCAAAACTGTATTGTGCATATCCTCCTCCTCAAGGCAGCGGCCCGCATCTGTAAATGGGAAATTTCATAGGCCTTCCAACCTTGGGGCGTAGGAGGTGCCTCAGCAACGAAAAAGAACCACAGCCATAAAATTTTACGAGGTGTCCTTGTTGGACGCCGTTCGAGCGAAAAAATTGCAGATTATAGTCTTCCCTCGCGCTGATTTTCGCCGCCAACGTCTGCCCTACCCTGAAACGTTGGCATTAGGACATTAGTCATATTCCTACGTCTGCCTCTCGGCCATGAACGACGACAGGGCTCCATCGTTCTCACCAGACAGCGTTCAACCATCGCCTGTTTGCTCTGCTGTAGGCAACCTCCTTGCCCCAGCGGAATGCTGACGCCGCTACCTTTTGCCGTCTTCCTCCGCCGCCAGAGCGCCGGTGACAAGCTAAGGCACTGACAGCGATCCGTCCGCTGATCTGCTTTGATCACTTACATGACGGACTGCCTTGAAACGCATCGTCCCAATTAGTTTCTGGTTCAATTATGGGTGGGCCCCGCGTGTTTTACCTCGCTCGCTGCTCCTTTGGAATGTGATACTGACCGGGAGTTTGCAACAGCAACGGAAGAAACAGCTGCTGCAGCAGCGGCAGTAGCAGCACCAGTAGAAGCAGCAGTAGCAGCAGCAGCAGCAGGAGCAGCAGAAGTAGCGGCAACAGCCCCTGTGGCGCTCACGGGCAGAGTCGCCACTGCTGGTGTTGGAGCAAACCCGCTTGCGAAATGAGTCCGCCGCCACACCGCCTGAGTGGATCCAAGGTATGCCAAGCCTGCTAAACGACGAGGGATCTGCAGCATTGTGCAGTACTGGAAGCAAATGTTGTATGAAAATATCCTTTTTTTTGTCGCTTTGTCATCCAGAGCATTGCCGTTGGCAATGCCCGTCACAGCGCGTGGGATGGTCCTTCCCGCGCTCCATTTGGACATCGCGGCGTCGCACCTCTCGCCAAGTGCCAGGTGCTTACTGCTGCCTAGCGTCCTGTTGGAGAGGAAGAAATAAGTCGCTGTTTTTGCGCTTTTGATTACATCAAATCCGATCCGATCTGCGAGCACGAGGGTAAATGCGAGCCCCCCGGCTTCTTGTCCGGGGCATAATTGACAAAAGAAGGAAAGAAAGGAGAAGGAAGGCGGGAGATGTGAGCTGAAGTTGAACAGATCGACTGATCGCACCTCACGCTGCCATGCAATCCTGCTGCCATACGATCCTGCTGCTATGCGGTCCTGCTGCCATGCAATCCTGCTGCCATGCGATCCTGCTGCCATGCGATCCTGCTGCCATGCGATCCTGCTGCCATGCAATCCTTCTGCCTTGCGGTCCTGCTGCCATTTGATCCTGACAAACTACTGCCGTGCGATCCTGGCAAAATGCTTGCGTTCGATCCTGACAGACTGCTGCCATTCGATCCTGACAGACTGCTGCCGTTCGATCCTGACAGACTGCTGCCATTCGATGCTGACAGACTGCTGCCATGCAATGTTGACAGACTGCTGCCATGCAATGTTGACAGACTGCTGCCATGCAATTATGGCAGACTGCTGCCATGCAATTATGGCAGACTGCTGCCATGCAATGCTGACAGACTGCTGCCATGCAATGCTGACAGACTGCTGCCATGCAATGCTGACAGACTGCTGCCATGCGATGTTGACAGACTGCTGCCATGCAATTATGGCAGACTGCTTCCATGCAATTATGGCAGACTGCTGCCATGCAATGTTGACAGACTGCTGCCATGCAATGCTGACAGACTGCTGCCATGCAATGCTGACAGACTGCTGCCATGCGATGCTGACAGACAGATTGCTGGCAGTTGGCATCAGTTAATCATGATCGGCAGACCAACGCCGCTGCTGCCGCTGCTGCCGCCGCAGTGGCGGCGGTGGCTGCGGCAGCAGCATTGGAAGCAGAAGTAGCTGCTGCAGCAGCAGCAACAGCGGCAGCAGCAGCCGCCGCCTTCCCCGCTGCTGCCACCGCTGCCGCGGCTGCACTGCCATCATCATCATCGTTGTTGTCGCTGTCGTTGCCGTTGTCGTTGTCGTCGTCTTCGTTGTTGTTGCCGTCGTTGCGCCGCCGCCGCCGTCGTCGTTGTCGTTGCTGTCGTCGCCGCCGCCGTCTTCTTCGTCGTCGTTGATGTCGTCGTCGTAGTCGTGCTCGTCCTCGTCGTGGTTGTCGTGATCGTCCTCGTCCTCGTTGTCGTCATTGTTGTCACTGTTGTTACTGTCATTGTCGTCGTCGCCGCTGCCGCCGCTGCTGCCGCCGCCGTGGCCGCCGTCGCTATCGTCGTCGTCGTCATCGTCGTCGTCGTCGTCGTCGTCGTCGTCGTCGTCGTCGGCGGCGTCGTCGTCGTCGTCGTCGTCGTCGTCGTTGTCGCTGTCATTGTCTACGTTGTGGTCGCCGCCGCTGCCGCGGCCACTGCCGCTGCTGCCGCCGCCGCTGCCGTCGTCGTCGTCGTTGTCGTCATCGTCGTCGTCGTCGTCATCGCCGCTGCCGCCGCAGCCGTCGCCTTCATTGTCGTTGTCGTTGTCGTCGTCGTCTTTGTTGCCGCTGCCGCACCGTCGTTGAAGTCGTCGTCGTCGTCGTCGTCGTTGTCGTCGTCGTCGTCGTCGTCGTCGTC
>SZWC01000410.1:105042-122291 GCA_023375785.1 Penium margaritaceum
CGCGCGCCAGAGTTAGCGCCAGAAAGCAGCTGAAAACTGACAATGACTGATTAGGAATGAAGAATGAACAACAATGGGAGACCCCTCCAAGTTCTAGGCCCCCCCCCAGCTCTGTAGAGCTTGTTACTCAGTTCAACAGCCAATCAGAAAATAGCTCAGTTCAGGCTGGCAGGTTTTCTCGGTGAGGCCTGCCAGGCAGCCGACGGCCCAAAACCCGGGCGTCGTCTGTTTTGCCTGAAAACTGGACCATACCATAATACCGCCGCTGCGAACGCAGCCGTGCGGTCAGAATCTGCTAGAAAAATAGTAGCGAGGAGTTATGGCAGCCTAAACACAGATAGTGCCTACAACGGTTTGTGCTGCCAAACAGGGCCATGCAACATGCAACTGGGACCCTAGGNAGTGCATGACGACGCAGACGCAATAGGACGCGCTGGACGCATGCAAGCAGCAAATGCGGTGTCAATGACCGCCGACAGCGCGACCGCCGAGGAGGCCTGCCGATGGAGCTGAGCGCGTCGCCTGAGAGAGGAGGCTCCAGCGAACTGCGAGAAGACCTCAGCGTACGTCGGCTCCACCGGACGACACTCCATCAGCGTCGCGTCTCGCCGTCAGTCATCTGCACGCCGATGTACACAAGCCGGGAGGACACAACAGAGCACAATGAGAGATATGCAAAAACCAACACATTGTAGTCTGCGTCCATGTGCAGGGCATCAAGTCCAAAGGTCACCAAGACTGACGTAGCAAGACCCCCCATGACCCGTAGACGCCAGACGCCATAAGCGCACAAGGGGCACAGACTGTTGGTGTGTGGGCTTTGGCCTGACACTCTTTTTCGGAGAGCGAGGTTATTTGTGGTGTGACACGGATGCTGTGACACGATGGTCGAGACCCGCGCACCTCGTGAGCGCTACCGGTGTGACGTGGAGACCCATTGCCTCCATCTATTATGTTTGATCCATGCATGGTGTGGTCGAGACCCGGACACCCGGAGACATTTTCCGGGGTCACGAGGAGACCTTGTTTCTCTGTATCTACTGCATGATGTTTGACACGTAGGTGTGTGATTGACTTCTTGCATGGTCGAGACCCGGGCACTTGGTGGGATGCACCATTGTCATGAGGAGACCCTGTGTTGTAATATGCTTGATCGGTGCTCGCCATGATTGGTTTCACGTGCCATCCTGTCCTGCCTTTGCTCAGCCATTGTGGTGTTGACAGATGTGTCAGCCAGGGGGAGTGTTGGTGTGTGTGGCTTCCACCCGTCACGAGCCATGGCCGTGGCAACTACGGGTACACCCGCAGCTGATGGTGAGCGGCGGCCGCATTGGAGATCGTGACGACCCAACGGGACTCCGGATCGTCCAGGGACTTAACGAGCAGCTACAACATGACAGGTGTGACGCAGATGATGCGTCTCTCCAGCCTGACTGGCTGGTTTGCCATTGCTGGAGTTTTCTCGGTGGTCGAGACCCACGCACCCGGTAGCCTATACTGGTGCGATGAGGAGACCTGCAACATTGTGTGTGCTTCCTGTCGTGGAAAGCACACGCTGACGTCTCAGTAGTACACTCGTACATTTATGGGTGCTCTGAGTGCAGTTCAGAGTGCTCTAGAGTTTTCTCGGTGGACATTTTGGCCGATTTCCTTGTTTTGCTTGCAAACCCACCTTGCGTGGGTCCGTTACGTAGACTCATCGTTCTGCATGTTCTGGTGTAAAGAGCGGGTGATTCTGACACCTGAGCAGTGAGTTACGGCCAAAACTATGGTTTTAGGCTAGTTTGAGCAAGTACGAAAAAAAAGCCGCCCCTAGCAACTCTAGGCGGCCAGGAACTATTTAGGCTGATTGTTGCTCAGTTGTCATTCTCTCTTTGCATGTGTTTATTAATGGAAGTACAAATGACACTGAGTCGTGTCGTCTAGCCAAACCCTTGCCGTTTTGCGTCCGACCTGTGTTGACGCCGCGAGCTGACTGAGCGCTGACGCCCAGTCAGTGGCAAGCGTGCTAGGAAGCTTCCTAGAATATTCTCACAGACAAGCGACAACGATCCACAAGCAGGAACAAAGAGCCACAACAGTGCGAGAACGGACAACATAGAGGTAGAACTGGGGTGACAGAGCGGGATGAGACGGAGACACATCAACAGGGACCGGCATGGAGAGACTAGAGACCAACAGCATGCGCAACCACATTGAACTTCCCACTGCAGAGCGCCTTAGTCAGAAAGTCAGCACGCTACTGACGTGTGTCAACTCTAATCATGCGCACATCACCACACACAATGTGTTCACGGACGAAGTGATGTTCGATGTTGATGTGCTTTATGCGAGTGATGCATGGAGTGATGTGGTGTGGAAGGGGTCTATAAGGTTCCACACCCAAGTCATGTACTTCATGGCCTCAAAAGAGAAAGATTTAGAATAGCCAGACTTGATTAGCATAGTACAAACCCCATCTGGAAGAGTGTGGTTCCAGCGCTCAGAAACACCATTTTTATGAGGGGTTTAGGATGCAGGTGACTCAAACCGAGTGACGGACGAAGACGTAGGTTGTGTTCGATGAACTCACCGCCACGATCGGAACAAAACACCTACAACTTGCGTTGGCAGGCACGCTCTGCCTGGACAAGCCAGGCCTCGACCATGGGACGAGCATCACTCTTGAGACGAAGGGGGAAGATCGAACGGAAGCGGGAATAGCTTTCAATCAGACAGAGGACGACCGCCACCAAGGAGCTCAACTAGGATCGGTCCCATGAAATCAGCATAGACAAGAGTGAGAGGCTCATGGGTGCAAGACGTGGACACAAGGAAAGGGGAACGGTGCATTTTGCCTTGCACACAAACCATGCAATCAGAGGTACGCGGAGCAGAGAAAGTGTCAACATCCAGACCAGTGGCAGGCTGGTGGCGGATCAGGATGTGATTCGCAGTGGTGCACGATGAAGTAAGCACGTATGCTCAACAGAAAGTGCAAGAGCGACATCAGCGTTAGCAGTGGCAGCGGCGGATGCACTCAGTGCAAACAGAGGTACAAAATACAGTTTTTCAAAATGAAGGCCACGGAGTACAATACGTCCAGACAACTGCAACAAAATAGTAACAACGGCGCAAGACGTGAAAAAGTCCATACCGTGATCGTCAAGGGTAGTGACCAACAGCAGGCTCGCCTAAAGCGCAAGAACGTGTAGCACATCGGGCAGGAAAACATCACTAGAGGGACCAACAAACCCCACTACACCAATGCCCTGGACATGCAACATCTGTCCTGAACCAGTGCGGATAAAATGGACATCCTCAATAGGCCCCAATGACACGAACGCGACACGCGACAACATCATGTGGTGAGTGACTCTCAAATCGAGAATCCAAAAACCATGCAAAACACAAACAGGGGACAAGACATGACATGGAGCGACACGACCTGAAGTGTCAGCCGAGGACAGAGCACGACCCATACAATGAGCCAAACGACAGGGACATGTAGCATGCTACCACTCCACAATCCAGGCATCCCACACGCTCAGACCACCCAACGACGCTCCCCGAAGGGATCCATCCGACTCACAATAGGGACCCCTGGAGCCAACTGCCAAACACACACTGTAGGAGGCTGAGAGGGCGCTGAGTGAGAGGCTGAGGAAGACTGGATAGCGAGCAGGGAGGAGCCCGAGATGACTGGTGGAGGAGGAGTTGGAATGACGGGTGAAGTTGACCTGGCCAGCCAGTGTGGCGGCGTGTAGCAGGCGGACGGCGGTCCATAAATGGTGGAATAATAGTGGGATGGGCCCCAGTGCCACTGAGGCGGCGGCACCACCGGCACACCCAAGTCCAAGCTTGGACAAGGCAGATGAGGGAATGCACGCACCGGGGTCTCGACCATAAGGAGACGAGGGGGTCTCCCTCAATGTTAGGGACAGGTCCCCAAAAATTGGGGTCTCAACCAGAGAATGGAAGAGAGGATAAAAAACAAACAAGAAAAAGAAAACTCAAGAATGAAAATGGTTCAGCTAATCCGGGGGTCTTGTCGCGTTGGGTGCTCAATAGATGTAGCCAGGGTGGAGATGGGATCCAGGGGTATTCTCGTTTTGTTTCTTTTCTTTTTTTTTTGTCCTCTTTTTTCTTCTCAGGTTCGGTACCCAACCCTTCAAAGCCCGTTGAACGACGGGCTCGTTGGACCACGGGCTCCTCAATCAGTGAGCTGCGAAACGACAGGCTTGTTGGCGAACGGGCAGCCACGCAGCCGGGAAGCTGTAATGTATTTCCCCAACTGCTAGGGGGCTGCTGCCGCCGCTGTTGCTGCTGCTGAGGCTGCTCTTGCTGCTGCTACTGCTGCTGACGTAGCTTCAACTGCTGGTGTGGCTGCTTTTGTGGCTACGCGTAGCGACGAGGCTGCTACTGCAACTGCGTACAACTGCAAAACCTGCTGATGTTGTGTGCTATTGTGTGTTGCCGCGTGTTACTGCTGTTGCCACTATGCCTATGTTGACTCCGAAGAAGTGATTGCTGAGGCTTTGGCTGCTGCGCGCAGCTGCTGTAGCACGCAGCTGCAAAGGCTGCTAATGCTGCATGCTGCTGTTTGTGGCTGTTGCGTGCTGCTAAGCTGCTGTCCTTCACAATTTCTCCTGTTGCATCAAGCTCAGCATTCTGCAATGCAGCTGCACGCTGTTGCTAAGAAAAATGTGGCACCAATGAGGGCAGTCACTTGTCACTGTCACCGTTTTGGCAGCCACCACTCAAATTTGCAGGTCGAAGTCGCTACTGACTATTGAGCCCAGAAAAAAACCAGCTCTGATACTATCAAGAACACGAGGAAAATCCAATGCAGCTTATCCCATCAAAGCAAGGGCTAGGTTTCTCATTGCGTCTATGAAGTTCTTCGCAAAATATTACCATTTGGTGTTGGATCGAGACAAGGAGGACCTCAATTTGGTGAGTCTCGCTAGTCGAGACCCACCCAGTAGGCCGGCGAGCGAAGCTCGCCGGCACGCAATCAAGGAGTGAGGGCAAATTGCCCTCATGATCCGCAAAAGGGCCGGCTAGCCCGCGCCATTCTCGGCACACAGAACCACAATGAAGTTCGCAACTCTTTCTAGGACTAATCTAGGTTCCTGTCGTAGTTGTGCACTTTTGACCAAGGAAGATAAAAAAAAGACATGGATCTGGTAAGCACAAGTAACCTAAGGGGACTAGAAGACGAGCCAGCTGCTGACTGATGGAGCTGGGGCCATGTTCCCAGGAGGGAGGAAATCACATGAGAGGTGCCGGATGATGATGTGTCGTCAGTCCGGTTTGGAGAGCGCTCAGGGTGCATCACCTCTGTTCTCTGGATAAGCATGCCCTGCGCACTCAGAGCCACAACGGAGTCATGCATATATACAGAGGGGATTAACACATCGTCGGCGGTCTGGAGCTGGCTGTGGTAGTAGAGCCAGAGGCCCTCCGCATGAGCCCACACACGAAACATGACCTCCCAGAATTCGAAGCCCACCTTGCTGTCATAGCGAGCTGGAGAAGTAGCAAAATCCTTCTGCCGCCACTTCGTGGGAAGGGAAACCTCAGGCTCCGTTGGAGGTGCAAGCAACGCGGGTTGATCACCGTCAAGAGGAAAATCTTCAAAGGAGAACCCTGCCATCTGCCTCAAGGAGCCCCGAAAAACTGGTGATACTGGTGTGGCAGGCCATGATCCCAGCCGCAACTGATGAAGACGCTCCCCAAGGGTGTTGGGGTCGTGTCTTTCGACGGTCCGTCTGGCCCCATGTATCTTTCAGAGGTGCTGTTTGTGCCTGACATTGAGCTCAGTTTGCTTTCTGTACGTGCTTGCACACTGATGGGACTCTCTGTGGAGCACACTGCAGACTCAGCGACTGTGACTGCTATTGACACTCGTAGCGTCGTCCTTCGTGCTTCTGTTGTGGATGACTTGTATCATGTCTCTCGGACTTCTCCTCCTTGCTCCCCTTCCCCTTCAGCTCATGTTTTTGTCACTGGTGTTCTGTCTTCTGAGCACCAGCGATTGCTTCATCGCCGTCTGTGTCATGTAGGCTCCGACACTGTGTTAAAGCTCATTCGGACACAGCCCGCCCTCGGTCTTGTCTCGGCTTCTTTCGAGAAGCCGCCCAAGAATGACTGTCTCTTCTGCTCTCAGGGTAAGATGCATCGTTGCACCTATCTTGACTCCCGTTCATGCGCACTTCGCCCTCTCGAGTTAGTCCATTCTGACCTTCTTCGTCCTCTTCCCGTCGAGTCTCTGTCCGATCGGGGCCGATGTTAATCCTCTCTGTATATATTCTTCTCTCTGATGTGGACATGAGTGCGCAGGGCATGCTGATCCAGAGAGTGGAGGCAACGCACACTGAGTCTGCACGCCGGACCCATCCACGGCTACCTCTGGGGTCTCCAGTGCGCTTGCCTCCCTCTCGCGGCATTGTCCTGACTCTGACTGTTTGCTGACTTCGGAAACCTAGTTTAGGTCTGCACTAGTTAGGAACATACTGTGTGTGTCTTGTGTGTTTCCGAGGATTGGGACAGTCCGCCCTGTTTGCATGCCACGCGAGGGGTTTTCCCTCGATCGAGCAGGCTGTGCCGGCGAGCTTCGCTCGCCGACCGATGGGTGGGCCTCGCTTAACGAGGCTCACCCGCTCGAGCTCTTACCTGCTCGAGCTCAACACTTAGGAGTAGTGGCGGATCCATGGCCGCCACCCAAACCTAGACCTACCTTGTTCGTTACTTGTCCATTTGAAGCAAGGAAAGTTGCATTCGATTCGTAGTGAGAATCTCATGGTATCAGAGCATCGTCCTAGGCCTGTGTCTGACACATAGGGACGGTGCGGAGCAAGAAGGGTGGCGGCCGAGCCACGCGCAAACCTAGATCCGCGCGTCCGCCACCAAAGCAGGCCACGCCGGCCTCTAATGGCCGTCGAAGGCAGTCCCCCACGCCGCGCTGTGATAGGAGAGGCGGTAGTAGCAAGGGGAAAGCTAGCGTGGACGAGAGAGGCGTGGGAGGGAGAGCCCAAGCGCCAACCCGCCTCCTAGGGGGGGGGGGGGTCCCTCGGCCTGCAGCGTGTCTGTTGCAGGGCACAGGTGGTCTGAGGGGTCTCCCTGGACCAAGATACGGCGGTTTCCACGAGCTAAGGGCTCGCGTGCGAAAACTGGCCTAAATTTTCTTGGCGAATTGCTGCCGAAATTGTCTCGGCCGGCTTAGAGCGAAGCCAGAGCCCACACCGTCGCCCTAGGACCTGCTAGAGCTTTAGGAGCCACAAGTCAAGCAAGGTCAGCACCTGGAGGGCAAGGTGGAGGAGCGGGAAGTGGCGGAGCCTCCCCTGGAGGCGGTGTCGGCGCCAGTGGAGGTGCTGGCGTGGTTACAGTGACATGGGACGAACTGAGCAGGGTCATGGCTCACAAGGACCTGACGCCGCCTGCGTTGGGCACGCGCGACTTCCTTGCATGGAAGGATATCTTCCTTGCGTGGACGGCAAAGCATGGGATGGAGGAGCTGTACCTCCTTCCCTCAACCGATGCCACTGAGGATCGTGTCTTGCTGCGGGTTTTCAATGCCTTAGTCCGGGCCTTGCCCGACGACCAATCGTACGCCATCCGTCACTTCCGTTTTGGCGGCAAAGGGGAGGATCCAGCAGACCCTCGCAGCGGGGCTCCGCGCCCTCATGAGGCATGGCAGCACCTGGCTACTCACCATGAGGAACGGGGCATGGCGCTGGTGATCTCTTTGCGCGACCGGCTCTATCCAAAGCCGGAAGCACCGATAGCAGACTATTGGCATGTGGCGATGGACCTTCGCCACCGTATCCTCGGGCTCGGAGCACCCTGCTCCGTGCTCGAATGGCTGGATCCTGTCCTGCTGCACCTTGGAGAGCCCTACAAAGAGTTCTAGCGAGGACTTCTGAGATGCCTTCGCGTGGCCGACGTTGAGACTACGGATCTAGCAGAGGTGTTCGAAGAGCTGCGGCACTATAAGGACATACTTCGTGGTGAGGTGCGAGAGGCCAACAACCCGACACCCAGCGCCTTTGTCCATCAGACCTCATCGGGTGCTCCCACCAGCTCTCCTCAGGGAGGAGGCAGAGGCGGGGGAGGTTGGGGACATGGAGGAACAGGCGCTCAGACAGGTGGAGGACGAGGCCGTGGGCGGGACAGTGGCGGCAGTGGGGGACAGCGCACCTGCAACTACTGCGGCAAGCATGGTCATTTCTGGCATGCGTGCCCAGACCTCCAGCGCATCATGACTCCACCCCAGCAGCAGCAGCAGGCGCACCAAAGGTTCAGTGCACCGGCGCCTCGACCCCTTGGGCAGCAGCTGCATCCCCCAGCTTGGTCCATGCCCGCGATGACAGGACCTCGAGTTGTCGGGCCCTTTGGTGGAGTCACGCTCGCGTTACCACCGACGGGCCAGCCGTTCTATCCGGGGCCCCCTCTTTTCTACCAGGGCCCATACTACCGCCAAACTCAGCCAACCCCGTCCCAGCGCCCGCGTGGGTGCAGCGCATCTACACTGACATGGCGGAGTCCCAGCAGCCCACAGCCGGAGATCCTGCAGCCGGGTGGACAGCACTCATAGAGCTGCAGCCTCCAGAACCAACGGCCATGCCACAGTCACCAGGTCAGCGATTGGCGCACACACACGTCACCACTTCACACGCTCTACCAATGCATGAGTGGTTGTTTGACACTACTGCGTCACATCACATGTCTCCGCGTTGTCAGCTGTTTGTGTCATTGTACTCTGCGCATGATGTGGAGGGTGTGAAAACAGGGTCTGGGGAGGTGTTGGACGTTGAGGGTGTGGGCACAGTGGCGTTGCAAGCACCTGGGGGCGTCCTGAATTTGACGGGTGTGTTGTATGTTCCCAAGTTGAAAGTGAATCTCCTGTCAGGGGGTCAGCTAGACTGCCAAGCCAACATGTCCACTCTCACGAAGAAACAACGCTGCATGCTTTTTGATGCTGCTGGGGCACTGCTGGCTGATGGACCTTTGCATGCTGACATGCTCTACCGTCTTACCCTATTCCCACTGATGCATACGCACTCACACAGACCCCAGACACATGTCATTACAGCCACAGATGCAAAGCACAAGGACCTGCTACACCGCCGTCTTGCACACATTAACACAGACCTGGTCACAGACATGATCAGACATACGACATCGCACGGTCTACTGCCTACGGACTGTCCACATGGCCTCAGTGCAGATGCATGTCTCAATTGTCAGGAAGGCAAGGCTCACAGACAGACCTTCCCTAGGTCAGACAAGGTCTGCAAAGCTCATCTGGAACTGGTCCATGCAGACCTAACAGGACCCATGCCGGTGCCCTCGGTGCAGTATGGGTCACAATACATTCTCACACTGACAGACGACTACAGTCGCTTTTGCTGGGAATTCCTACTGAAGTCAAATGCAGATGCCCAACGTGCCATTGTGGAATGGATCCCCCTTGCTGAACAACAGACTGGCAGTAAACTGTTGAAACTACGCACGGACAGAGGAGGGGAGTTCATGGGTGCTCTTATAGCGTAGCTGAAGAGGGAAGGTATAGAGCATCAAACCACCGCACCATACACACCACAACAAAATGGTGTGGCTGAAAGGTGGCATAGGACCCTTGGTGATACACTGCGTACCCTGCTGAGTGAGTCTGGTCTGTCCTTTGGCTTCTGGGAGGAAGCAGTCAAGTATGTTACATGGGTGTGGAACAGGGTGCCTCAAGGGCCCCTGCCCAAGGCGGTCACACCGTGGGAGAGGTGGTTTAAGGAGAAAGCTGACTTGAGGCCTGCTAGAGTCTGGGGTACTATGGCATGCGTGTGGTTTGCATAGCCCCAAAGAGACCATAAACTCAGTCCACGAGGTCGGTGGTGTGTCTTTGTAGGCGTCTCTCATGCCTCCAAAGCATGGCGATTTTGGGATCCCATGCACCACCACTTCCTAGAGAGCAGAGATGCCTCCTTCTTGGAACACATGCCCTACAAACAGTTCCGCGCTCTACGTCATGCTCCTCACATGAACATACCTGAGCAGTACCCAGACTATGTGAGTGTGCCTGTGTTTGTACCTCACAACACCCACCATACCAGCACAATCACCACAGCAAGAGAGGTACAGAGGACAAACTTCGTCGGTTCCCACAGACCTTCTGACACCCACTGACTTGTGCAATACAGACTCTAGTGCTCCACACACACCGCCCGGGCTGCAAACCCAAACACCCCAGCACACCACAGAAGACTCCAAGACACCATCTCCGCCGCCGGTACGAAGCCCCTCGCGTAATGTAGAGCGTGTGAACTACAGACAGTTCTATCATACCGCTGGTCCGGTGAGTGTAGACCACACCACTGTGGAGCCCCATACACTTGCTGAAGCCAGGGGGCGTGCTGACGCGAGTGAGTGGGACAAGGCCATGGTGGCTGAGTTGAATGCCCTTCTGGAGCATGATGTGTACGAATTGGTCCCATTGCCACCAGGGCGAAAAGCCATTGATGTCAAATGGGTCTACAAGCTTAAACGGAACCTAGCAGGGCTCATTGAGAAGTACAAAGCAAGGTTGGTGGCTAAGGGCTTTCACCAGATCCCAGGTCAGGACTTCACAGACACCTATGCCCCGGAGGGCAAGTTCGGGACGAGTCGGGCACTGTTGGGTGTAGCGGCACATGAGGACTGGGAAATACACCAAATGGACGTTAAAAATGCCTTCCTCAATGGTCCCATTGAGGATGAGATATATGTGAAACAACCGGAAGGGTTCGAGGACGGTACAGACCGCGTATGGCTGCTTCTCAAGGCCCTTTATGGGCTCAAGCAAGCCCCGCGGTGCTGGAACAAAGAGATATGACGCACCCTTGGTTCGGGGTGGTTCATGCAAAGTCTGAGTGACCCGTCTCTTTTCCTGCGTTGGGACCATGATCTCCCCGTTGCCTTGCTTGTCTATGTGGATGATCTTCTTATCCTGTCTCCCTCTCTCTCCCTCATCACAGAAACAAAACAACTGCTCACCACGCATTACAGCATGACAGACTTGGGTGAAGCAACAAACTTCTTGGGCATGACTATCACCAGGGACAGGATTGCTTGCACGCTTAGCCTGCATCAAGGAAGGTTCATAGCACACCTGAATGCATGCTTTCAGCACTTGGTGCAGCATCTTCCACTACAGCATTCACCGATGAGCCCTGATGTGTATGCACACCTCTTGGATACCAACACCACTGACTATGGACCGGACTGTGACCCCACACTGTACAGACAAATCACTGGCAGTTTGTCATATCTAGCTTCAACCACACGACCTGATATCTCATGCGCAGTGAACGTGCTGGCACAGTTCAGCCAATAACGGCGAAGCACGCATCTCAAAGCACTGCTGAAGTTGCTTCGCTATGTGATGGACACTGCTGCTCTTGGTCTGGTCTTTGCACCCTCATCATGTCCGTTTTTGGATGGGTACTGTGACAGTGATTATGCACGTGATCATGGGGCCTGCAGTCGTGGGGATTATGTGTTTCGTGTGTGGGGCACTGCGGTGTCATGGCGAAGTGCCAAGCAGTCATGTGTGGCACGAAGTGTGGCTGAAGTTGAATACATGGCACTGGGGGAAGCGGCTTGTGAATGCATTTGGCTGGCACGACTGCTTGAAGAATTGGGGCTGCCTACTCATGTCGTTGCACCCCACACCGACAGTTCTGCAGCACGCCGCATTGCTGAGAATGATGGTGTGTTGCATCCTCGCACAAAGCATATTCAAGTAGAGCGTCACTTCGTCCGTGAAGCAGTGGAGGCCGGCACCGTACAAGTGTGTCCAATCAGCGGTGATGTCCAGCTAGCTGACTTCCTCACCAAGGCGCTCCCATCTCCTGTACTCCATCAGCACCTTGAGAACCTTGGTTGCGTGCCCATCGCACTCATGTCCAAGGGGACGTGTTAATCCTCTCTGTATATATTATTCTCTCTGATGTGGACATGAGTGCGCAGGGCATACTGATCCAGAGAGTGGAGGCAACGCACACTGAGTCTGCACGCCGGACCAACCCACGGCTACCTCTGGGGTCTCCAGTGCGCTTGCCTCACTCTCGCGGCATTTCCTCTGCTTCGCCACCATGCCAGCTGCTGTAACTGTGATGGAACTCTAGTGCAACCTACAATTGTCCTGACTCTGACTGTTTGCTGACTTCGGAAACCTAGTTTAGGTATGGACTAGTTAGGAACATACTGTGTGTGTCTTGTGTGTTTCCGAGGATTGGGGCAATCCGCCCTGTTTGCATGCCATGTGAGGGGTTTGCCCTCGATCGAGCAGGCTGTGCCGGCGAGCTTTGCTCGCCAGCCGATGGGTGGGCCTCGCTTAACGAGGCTCACCCGCTCGAGCTCTTACCTGCTCGAGCTCAACACTTAGGAGTAGTGGCGGATCCATGGCCGCCACCCAAACCAAGACCTACCTTGTTCGTTACTTGTCCAATTGAATCAAGGAAAGTTGCATTCGATTCGTAGTGAGAATCTCAACCGATACATCCTGACCCTGACAGATGACTTCACCCGGATGCGGTGGGTCTATAGCCTGCGCCAGAAGAGTGACACCGCTCTCGTGGTTTGCCTCTGGCTAGTGATGCCTGAGCGTCAAACCTGTCACACGCTGCATACCTTCCGCTCTGATCGCGGCGGTGAGTTTCTTGGCGAGATGGACGGCTTCTTTGCCGAGCACGGGATCTTTCACCAGGTCTCCGCTCCTGCTACTCCTCAGTAGAACGGTGTTTCTGAGCGCTGGAACCGCACCATGGAGGATGCAGTTCGCGCTATGCGTTTTGAGTGCGGTCTCCCGGAGTCCTTCGCTTTTTGAAGGATTTGCCTACATGACTTGGGTCTAGAACCGCCTCCCGCACGGTCCTCTTCCGGACCACGTCACACCGTATGAGCTCTGCTTTGGCCACCGTACTGACCTTCGCCTCGCTCGAGTCTGGGGATCCTTGGGATCTGTGTGGTCCACCGAGGACCAACAGGGGTCCAAGGTCTCACCGCGGGGTCGCTTGTGTGCCTTCGTAGGCATCTCCCCGCGGTCTAAGGCCTGGCGTTTCTGGGACTCCACTCGTCGTCGCATCGTGGAGTCACGCGACGCGCTCTTCTTTGAGTCCCTCACCTACCGTGATCTGATCACGTCGCTATCTGCCACGCATGTTCCTACATGTGAGGGTTTTCGACGGATGGGGGAGTCTGTGCCTGTGAGCACCTCTTGCCAGAGTGATGTGTCCGTTTCAGGTCCCTTCACTTCTCGATCTCTGGCTCTTGATGACCCAGCGATCATCGCCGTCGGTCCAGAGACCTCTCCCGCACAGCCGGCTTCTACCCTTTTACCTTCGCACCCCACACGTACCCATGATCATGTATAGCGTGCGTACTCCTGCGACCGTACCTGTGTCCGCTAGTACCCCTGCCTCTGTGCGTGGTTCAGCCTCACCTACCCCTGCTACCACACCCAGTCCCGTGTCTCCCACACACGCATCTTCTCGCACGGCATCACCATCTCCTTTGCCTCAGCCTTCACCAGTTGTGGTTGTGCCTGTTCCTGAGCCTGAGGTGCGCCCCTCGAGCCCAGGTTACTCCCGTGAGCCTGGCGGTCGTCTTCGACCATTGGACTCCGGAGCCCGACGAGTGTCAGGTCCCACACCCAGGCGCTCCACTCGCAGGATCGTGAGTGGTGATCCCAACACAAAGGCCCTAGGCCTGAGTATCCGTACTGAGCACACAGAGGTACATCCAGCGTGCCCCGTAGGGCACAATCTCGTCACTCGCGAGTTTTATATCGCTTGTGATGCAGCAGCTGATCTTGTGGTCATCAGACCTAGCACTGAGGCGTGTGCTTTTGCCATGCAGAGCTCTCCCTCTATGGCGCCTGACCCGGGCACACTGAGGGAAGCTCTCTCATCACAGGATGCTGACGCTTGGTGTGCTGCCTGCGAGGATGAGCTTCGCGCCATCCGAGAACACGGAGTCTACGAGCTAGTCGACCTTCCACCTGGGAGGAAGAATTTTCAGGTCAAGTGGGTCTTTCGCAGTAATCCGTGCCCAGTCGAGCGGCTACTGGCACTCGGTGTAGAGATGGGCGCCTCCGCAATTGTAGCAGTCTACAGAGCGTCCACTGCTACAACCTGATGACGGCTACTCCTGTGACTACTGCTGACCCGAGCCGCGCTTCCCCTTCTTCTTCTTCCCCTGTGCTGCTACCGCGACACACTGTGTCTGAGTCGGTGTAAGCGGGGTGGAAGAGGAAGAGGAAGATGAGGATGTGACGGAGGATGGAGAAGGGGACTGCATGAGGGATGTCGGTGCTGATGCGACGACTGCTACAGCAAGGGGAGTCTCCTGATGGGCCACGGCTGCCTCACGGGCGGAAGTCACCTGGAGGAAGAGTTGGTGCGCCCAGAGAAGAAGCTGCAATGAGGCCGAAAAGGGCTCGAGCACATCGTCGATGTACCTTGTGAAGATGTCTGTGTGCTCAAGGAGAACTCCAAGCATGATCGTGCGGAGCGCCCACAGTTGTGTACCTCCTGAGGTCCCAAAGTGCGTGTAGATGCGCATGGCGCATTGCCAGTAGTCGGCTTTAGGCTCGGTAGGCCGCTGACGAAGGGAGTGAAAGGCACAAGTGTGCGCGGCGCGGGTGGCGTACGTCTCTATAGCAAGCAGGGATAATGCCAGGTCCCAGCCCCCGCGTGGATCGGCGCCGGTGTCTGTGCCGACCTTGCCAAGGAATGAACGAAATTCAACGACGGTCTCGCGTGGCATGGCGTAAAGAAGTCTGCGCATCGCCCTAGCTTCTGTCAGCACCTGTGCTTGGTCCGTAGTCTGATACGGACTGTGGTAGTAGGGCCACACTCCCTCTAAAGTGGCCCAAACCTTGAAAAGGATCTCCCAGCTGTCAAAGCGGTCCTCGCTGGCATACTGTGGGGGTGATGTCTCGAAGTCCTTGGGTTGCTGCTCGGTAGGGAGAGCAACCATAGGCTGAGAAGGACGAGGGATGGGAAAGACACCTAGAAGAGGGAAGTCACTAGGGTGGAGGTCAGGCGACGATCGAATCTCAGGAAACCCAGATGTATGTGGAGGTCAAGAGCTCGTCTGGAGCTGGCGGAGACGCTCCTGAAGCACACGAATCTCACAATCGGAGAAGTCGCCCTCCATGCCTGGCATATCTGAATCCTCATCTCAAGGATCAAGAGGTGGCGGGTCAGACCCAACTCTTGTCTCCTGTGCTGGGGCTGACTACTGTGTAGAGGGTGCGACATGGGCAGCTCCCTCGGAGGTTTGCTGTGGGACTGTGGACTGGACACGAAGAAGCTTAGTGAGTGTACGGATGGCGTCAGTCTGCTCCCGCAGTAGGCGATGCATCTCGTCCTGCTGGCTCCCCAGGTCCTCAATGGCCTGCGAGCGTGGGCTCATGACCCCAGAGGAGGAAGAAGAGGGATCGAGTATCCTCTTTCCCTTATCACCGGATGGAGCAATGTCACCACTCATTATAGGCCGAGATGTCAACTTGGTCGGATTGCGGAAATGTCAGCGTTTCTCCAGGATTTAAAATGCTGGCAACTTTTGACTCTCCGACCAAAAATTTGACAAAGTGTTGACGTCAGCAGGTGGTTGCTGGCGTCAGCATGATCTGATGACATCAGCAAGGAAAATGCTGACGTCAGCTCCCTTTTTTTTTACAACCCTCGCGATTGTTGTCCTGCTGTGCAGGGGACGGCTGCTCTACAGTAGCCACGTGGAAGCTACGCGGAAGCTCCGCAACAGCTTCCGCTCGACTGCTACTACTGTGGCGCCGTCACCTACAGCAGCAACCGCGCGGTTGCTGCTGCTACTTGCGCAGCTGTGGCAGCAGCTGCGCGCTGCTGCTGCTACTGTGTGCTACTGCTGCCCGCCATCGCCGCCACCGCTACGCAGCGCTGATTCTGTTGCGTGCTGGCGCTGCTGCTGCCGCGGGCTGCGGCTGCTGCTGCCAGCCACCGCCTGCCGCGGCTGTGGCCTGCTGCCGCCACTGCTGATGCCAATCCCAGCAGCTGCTGGTGGCTGCCGGCTAATGCGGATGTCACGTGTTGCTGGTCGGCGGCTGCTGCTGATGCGCTCTCACGTGGGTGACGTCTCCGACAGTCAGACGTCGTCGGCAGGTCCCTGTGGATTGGCAACAGCGGTGGTGCTCATTTGTGCTACTCTGTTGCGTCTCTGCTGCGCAGCCCGGAAAGAAGTGTCTCATCGCTCTGATACCATGAGAAGATGCGTGGAAGCTTCCTAGCGACACACCCGCTGACCAGGCGGCAGTGCCTGGTCAAACGGTGACGACAGTCACAGGTCGTGCACACAACGGCAAGAGTCTGGCCAGGAGACACGAGGCAAAGTGACAGAATGCTTCAATAGCATTTACAGAGAGAAATGACAAATGACAGGTCCATGGCATAAGTACCTGCCGCGGCGCACGACGGGTTTTGCACGCGGCAGTGTAAGATCTGTCCCAAAACCGGCCCAAAACCACTGTTTTGGCCGTAACTCTGTGCAGACATGTCAAAACGCTACGCCGTCTGAACCTAGACATGCAGGATCACAAGCTAGACGCTACGACTGGTCACATGCATACATCCACCATCCAATGGTGGACACACAATGCAAAACATGCAAATCGGGCCCATGGCCAGTCCACCGAAAAACTACTGCGTGCTGCAAAAAAACCTGTACGAGGTCCCGGGCAGTGTCCGGAGCTCTCGAACGGTCGTCGGTCAGCTCCAAGCTGGTAGTCCACCACCAGACGCCGCACCGGTACCACTAGGGTCTGCATCAGGGATCTGCACGAGTATGGACACGGTCGAGTGGTCACAGTAAACTGTACAGGTCGACAGGAATGTCACAAATCACACCACTCTGAGCCAACACTGCTCCACACAACGATTGTGGCACCATAGAAATGGAAACGCTATGCAACAGGTTGGGGCAGTAGCGTTGTTGATGCAGCCTGCGGGCTTCCACGCTCGTTGCTTAAATCTGTTGTCCCCTCAGTCTGCTGCTCTGGAGACTAAGTCTGGAAGCTCTGGATTTGTTACTCAGAAACGCGCGCGCCAATGTTAGCGTCAGAAAGCAGCTGAAAACTGGAAGTAACTGATTAGAAGTGAAGAATGAGCAACAATGGGAGACCCCTCCAAGTTCTAGCTCCCCCCCACTAGTGTAGAACTTGTTACTCAGCTAACCAGCCAATCAGAAAATAGCTC
>SZWC01000410.1:144556-179974 GCA_023375785.1 Penium margaritaceum
CTGCTGCTGCTACTGCTGCTGCTGCTGCTGCTGCTGCTGCTGCTGTTGCTGCTGCTGCTGCTGCTGCTGATTCTGCTGCTCCTGCTGCTGCTGCTGCTGCTGCTGCTGCTGCTTCTGCTGCTGCTGCTGCTGCTGCTGCTGCTGCTGCTCCTGCTTCTGCTGCTGCTGCTGCTGCTGCTCCTACTTCTTCTTTTTCTTCTGCTGCTGTTGCTGCTGCTGCTTCTGCTGCTGTTGCTGCTGCTGCTTCTGCTGCTGCTGCTCCTGCTGCTGCTGCTGATGCTGCCGCTGCTGATGCTGCTTCTGCTGCTCAGCCTGCGGACGCAACAGCCGCCACCGACGCTGCAGCTGCTGCTATCAGCCTGATGCCGCTGCTGCTAACAGCCTGCTGCTGCTGCTGCTACTAACAGCCTTCTGCTGCTGCTGCTGTGACATGGAATTCCCTTGTGTGGCGGAGAGAAGCGTGAATTGCTTGCGGTAAGCGTTTCTATCGATCGTCTCCTCAGAGAACCGGCAAGGAATGACACGCTTTGCGCGCTCGCTCTTCAAACCTTCAACCCTTCAACCCTTCAACCCTTCAACCCTTCATGATCTGGTGTGGATGACCGCCGCAACCTCCACTCTTTCGGCAGTCATGACATGGCCTTGCAGCTGCTGCTCTTGCAGGACTGAACTGGCATGACCGGTTATTTGACTGCGGTGACTAGCCGCTGAGAAAACATTCCTACAAAGGGCGCTCAGGGCTCGTGTCTCGGCAGTTCCGCATTTAACACCAGCTACAAGACAAAAATGTCTGAAGTTTTTTCACCTATCTCGGGAATCTGGTCATTTGCGAGCAAGTTGCGTGGTTGTGTCGAAAAAGCGCATTTCACAACATCGGACGTTCAAGCCTAGTCCGAGGGCAAGCGTCCGAGCACGGTTTACAAGAAGGAATATTCCCACCTATTTTTTATCCAGCTTACCGGCTTGACCGGTATAAAGATGGAGGCAAAGATTACAGTCAACGGCGATGACGGTGAGAGCCGACGAATGTTCTGCACTCTAGGTATTGAAATTCGTCATTAGAGCATCGTGTCACTCTGCGTGAACCGTACTGGATGGAAAATTCGATTGAAGAAAATGTGAAGAGAGAACATGCTTGATTGCACTACAGCCTTCGTGGCAGTGAGGGAGGGCATTCCGCGATTGCGCACGAGCTCAGCGGCAGGAGGGCATGGCGAGTAGGGAGACTGCGCACGCGCTACTGGCTGACAGCGTCTGAGGTGTGCGGGGCATGTGCTGCGCTGGCACGACAGCCACGTCATAAGCGAATCAGCATGCAGTTCAAAGAGTTTAGGATAAATCGACCAGATAATCCTGTTTTTCAAGTGTCCCCCTTGACCAAACGAGCAAACTTGTCTAAGGCCATGACCTAACCATTCGATGTAGACATCGGGGCATGGCTAGCGCCTGTGTTGAAAAGCTACTCCTCACAAATGTGACCGTCCACGATAACCATCCGATTGATCTGCCCGTTCATCGCGTCAACGTTGTTACGTACCAAACGCACACGAGTCCCTAATCTTTCCAAGTGGGCATTTATGTCATTACACAAATAGTGCACCGCGTGTCAAGACCTCAATTCTCACTCCAACGGTTGAGGCGATTTGGCCAACTGCCCTCGCCCTCCGTCGATCCTTCTTGCACATTCTGAGAACTTCGACCGCTTTCGAGAATCATCGACACAAGTGTCACGGCCTTTCGGTTGACTTCTCGACGCATCGAGATACATCGAGATTTATAAAGATGCATCTCGCATCTTCGTCGCCAATCTTTGAAGCCCCCCGATTTCTCGGTGGAGCTTCTCCATCCGACCAATCACCATGCGGCTCCAGACGCGTCACTCAACGATCAACCCAACGACCACCACTACGTCTCATTTCTAACTCGACAATCATATATATGTATGTTCGATCATTTCGACACTTATCATTGAAGTACACTTGCAGCTAATGACAAGTTACTAAGTGTACCAAACTCTCAAACCGTGTTCTACTTCACAGCTCATACCTATTCATTATCTACGTACCGTTCGGCATAACATTTGGCATCAGAGCACAGCGGTGCTGGAGAGGCATCTGACTACTTTACTCATCCGGAGGACTACCTCGCACAAGTCGACATCTCGCACGTCAAGACTTCGCAGACTCCGCGACTACGACGTGAAGTGAGCGAGCGCACCCGACGACCAACAACGGGTATTCGGTGATGACTTCGGCGATTGAGGAGCAGAACCTTACCATGCACGCAAACCCGGTAGTGAATGCTGGCGTGGCAGGCCATGCGGCATTGGGATCAATCCCAACGGCTCAGACGACCAATCCGGCCACGAATCCAACGGCGGTAAATGAGCCGTCCCTACCGACACCCTCAACGTGTGCAACAGGGATGACAAGTGGCACCAGACGACGGGCACGGATCAATGAGGAACTGGCGAACCGTATCTCCGTGCTCGAGGGAATCAATAGCCATCTGCTCCAACAACTCAACGTCGCGATGGAGGCTTTTCGCAATGCAAGTGCGCAAGAGGCGGTGCTCGTCGAGAGAAACACCCAACTCTCGAACAAACCCCAGATTCGTCTCACCCCTCCCGAACCGTTCGATCCTGCAAATTCTACAGGACCAACGGTTCGGATGTGGCTGACAAGCTTGGAGGTGTACTTCACCGCTGCCGGGGTCAATGACGATTGAAAGAAAATTGACCTCGAGGCCGCGCTTCTGTGTGGCACGGCATTGTGTTGGTGGTCCGACCTAAAGGCCATCCAACGATAGCAGGAGACCGGCGAGGCCTCATCAACGGCCAGCGGCGCCGGTCTCGCATTGACAACCATAGGCGTTCTACCCTTGGAGCAGAACAATCCACTATGGCAAGACGCGCTGACGCCACCAATTGACTGGAGCGAATTCTCGCACGCGATGCTTGCACGCTTTGGATTGCTAAACAAAAAATTCCGACGCTCGATACAAACTCTAGCGCCTTCGTCAGTAGTCCAGCGTGGCACAATACATGCGGAGATTCCGCGAGATCATCACTGGTGCAGAAACCGCCCTTGACGAACTCTTTTTTCACTACATCGATGGCCTCAAACCGGACATGTGGCAAGCAATTTTTATCTTCGGCATCGAAAACGACTTACGACAGCGGATTACAACAGTAGAAGGCGTCGACAGTGCCAACTACAATGCTCGAGTCCAGGAATCCTACAGGTAACGACCTCCCAACCACAATCATCGTGGGAATAGAAAGGGCGAGGCAGAGGAATCCTCAACTCTGATGAAAGTGGACGCCGTCGACCAAAAATACATGCACACATGCCACAACCGCGTAAAAGTCGCACATATCGCTCAGAACTGCCGAGGTAAGCAACAAGCCAAGAAGGAGGGGAAGTTGCAAAAAATGAGTCAGGAAACGACAAAGGGCAAGAGAAAAAGGCGTAACTATTGTCTGAGAGGAGCGATCTACACCAAACGATCGCCCATGTGAATGGCTCACGACGCCACAGAGAGCTTCTGAGATCACTAAGTTCGATGAGGGATACGAGGACGACCAACCAGCAATACTATTGAAAGTGTAACCTCGAGGTTACAAAGTCACAGAACGGTACCAACACTACTGGAAGGAGGGGCCTCTCACGGTTTTATAAGCAACGACATGGTTCGAAAGCTTGGTTTGAAGACCGAACCAAGGGTGTTTGAAGGAAAAACCATCAACGGGAGACCACATATACGGAGACTCCAAGAACCACTACGATTGCAAGTGGGAGACTTGCAAAATGTAATGGTATGGAGGTCATGTCCAATGAGTGATAAAAAAATCATTCTTGGATGCGATTTCCTTTATCAACACAATCCGCAGATTGACTGGAACAGTGGCGACGTCTACGTGGAAATCAACGGCGCCAGAGACAACTTTCGTGTGTTGGGCGGATGACAACAGCAAAAGCGGCACAGGTGGAAGAACAAGAGGTAGAAGCAGTAGAGGAAACCGCAGCAACCGAGAAGTGACAACCTATGCAGCCGATACCGCTCAACATGGCCAAGCACAGTATACGATGAGGTGCTCGCGCGTGGCTCGTACATCTTGAAGTAATGGAGGAAGCGGACCTGGTAGCAGTTGACTCATTAGCCTTCATGGCCTCATCGGCATCAACCAAGTTCGCGATGGTTCCCGAGGAGTTTGCACCTCTCATCCGAGAGTTTGCCGATGTCTTCCCTGACGAACTCCCCAAAACCCTGCCATCTCAACGCAAAATCGACCATCGCATCAAACTGAAACCAGGCAGCCGACCCACGATTCGAGGAGCCTATCGTATGAGCGACCATGAACCGACTGAGCTGAAGAGGCAACTCGACAAGACGCTCGGTCAAGGGTTCTTCCGCCCTCCACGTCACCAAACGCCACACTAGTACTTTTCGTGAAAACGAAAAGTAGCAAATTGTGGATGTGCGTGGACTACCGGGCGTTGAACGATGCTACTACGCTATCCTCTCCCTCGTGGCGACGAACTTTTTGACCAACTCAAAGGAGCTCAAATTTTCACCAAAATTGACCTACTAAGCGATTATCACTAGATCCGTGTGGCAGACGCCGACATTGAGAAGATGGCATACCAAAATTTCTATGGGCATTTTAAGTTCATGGTCATGCTGTTTGGATTCACGAATTCCTTGGCTACGTTCATGGCGGCAATGAACAACATTTTCTGCTTGTATCTCGACACTTTTGTCATGGTATCTCTCGAAGACATTCTGGTGTATAGCCGCACCCCGGAGGAGCATGATGGACATCTCCGAAAAGTTCTCAAAATTTTACAAAGAGAGAAGTTCTTTGAAAAATCTTAAAGTACGACTTTGGTCACGGTTTGATCGAGTTTTTGGGTCACGTCATCAATGGCGAACGGATCACCATGGATCTGAAATAACTGGCAACAGTCGCTGATTGACCGACGCCGACCAACGTCCGAGACGTCCAAGTTTTTCATTTTTTATGGGATTACGCCCGAGTGGCGGCGCCTCCTTCCGACCTAAAAAAGAAAACGAGTGGTGGTGGGGAGATAGCGACCGAGAGGCGTGCACTGCTGTGCGGAATACTCTGACCTGCACGCCACCCCTACAATTATCCGATCCAACGATCGACTACATCATGGCTACAGACACCTCCGACCGAGCCATTGGCACGATTCTCCTACAGGACCACGGCAACGGAGAACCGGTCGCGTACATTTCACGAAAGTTGCACGGACCGGAACTCAACTATGCCATACACGAGAAGGAGATGCTGGTGGTCGTATACGCATTTAAGACTGGGCAGTAAGATCTTGAATGCCGCCGATGTGTCATACGTACTGACAATCACGCACAAAAACTATTTGAAGACGCATCCAAACCTCAATCGACGTCAAACCCCATGATGGAGTTTCTCGAATCTGGGTTTGACTATGATATTGAGTACGGGCCGGGCAAAACCAACCCTGTAGATGCGCTCAGCCGCCGACCACACTTAATGGCTGAGGCAGCGACACTTCAACTACAGTGAGATCCACATTTCAAGAATTTATTCACACGTCGCTATGAACAGCATGTGGATACGAAAATTCCAAGTTCTGGCATGACTTACCGTACCGACTTTGACGTTCGCTTAAAAAAATTCTACATTTTCGCCCATGTGTTCGTAAAAAAATCAATTGTGTATGGGAGGATCACCTTCAAAATTATGGGAGAGTACCAAATTCCCCCCCAGTAGGATCCATATTCTAGTATGACAAAACAATGTTTTTTCTTCATCCAGGGTACATCTACGAGGCTAATCTTGAATGCATAAATCAAAAGAAATGTAACACTGTGACTGACAATGAAATGCGACCTCAACATCACAGAATCACACGTCGCACACGTGATGGGAGCTTCCCGTGACGACTGCGATCGGACGGACACCCGTGAAGTTGCTCTTCCGACGACTCGAACTTCGGTGTTCGACTATCCAAGGTAGGACACGAGAAGACCGAGTACAAGGATATGAACGATGGGCGAAAGTTGATTTTCCACTTTTTTTTTCGAAGAGGCGATGGAAGACCACACAAATAATTACAAATGACCCTTTTTGGGTGAATGCTAGTACCATTATATTCCTTTTGAAAATTTGAGCGAAAGTTGATGTCAGTACGGTACCCTATTGTCAAAGATCATTCACTCGCCAGGTGGTCCTACCTCCGAATGACAAACTCCGCCGCATGTTGCCCAAGGAGTGCCACGACACCGATCCAGGTGCCATTTGGAGAAGACAAGATGTTAAAGAAACAATTGAAGTACTACTGCTGGGACAAGATGCAAACCGACATGTGACATCGACAAATATCCCGTCGCACGCGGCCACCCGAACTCTGCACTGACATCTCCGTGGACTTCATCACGGGATTACCGGTCACACCCGAGGGATATGATACAATCCTCGTGGTTTTCGACAGGTTTTTCAAAATGTCCCGCTTCATCCCGACAACGACCACCGTCACCACCGAAGGCACGACAAGGCTGTTTTTGAGTTGTATCTTATGGCTACACGACATGCCAAGAATCATCACAATCAATGGAGACGGTCGATTTACCAACTGTTTTTGGCACAAACTAATGACTCGCTTCGTCAGTCAGATCCAGTTTTCCATGGCATTCCACCCTCAAACTGACGGTTGAACCGAGCGGACCAACAGCTCGAACAACTTCTATGAATATTATGCGAGCCACACGGGACGGATTGGGGATCCACACTACCGATCGCCGAACTCGCATATGACTAAGTGACGACCACCGCAACGGGTAAAATTCCATTCGAAGTGGTTTATGGCAAACTTCCCGCCACACCAGCCGGACTCCACAGCCAAAGAAACATTCCCACGGTGTACATTCAACGCCGCATTTTCTCCACCATCTGGGACAAAACACGGCAAACCCTTGCAAAAACACAAGCGGCGATGAAGAAAGTAGCTGACCAACATTGCAGCGACGACGTGTTCACCGTTGGCGACAAAGTTCTCCTCAATTCGGCAAACATCAAACTCTGGGGGGCCGACTGTTCGGAACTCAAATTCTGATGGCTGGGACCGTTTGAGATCGAGCGCATGCAAACCCTCGTGGCTGCACGACTCAGACTCCCCAACACTATGCAATTTCACCCGGTGTTCCACATTTGCAGACGTAATCACTACCATGACCACGACGAGAACTTCCCCGACTGGGATGTGCCTCCCCCTCGTGTACAAGTGGACGAGGACACATAGTACGTCATTGAGGACATCTTTTGCCATCGACGACGTGTGAAGACAACAGTGTATCTTGTTAAGTGGCATGGCTACGATGCTGCGCACAACAGCTGGGAACCCTATGACAACCTCCGCAGCATTGATCATCTGATCAATGGGTATTAAAGCCGTAACCGGGTTACATCGATAGGCGTGCCGGGACGTCATGGCTAAAAGGGGGAGAAGTGTTACGTACCAGACGTACATGAGACCCTAATCTTTTCGAGTGGGCATTCTTGTCACTATACAAATAGCCCACCGCGCGTTGAGACCTCGATTCTCACTCCAACGGTCGAGGACAATTTGGCCAACTGCTCTCGCTCTCCGGCGATCCTTCGCGTATATTTTGACATCTTTGACCACTTTTGAGAATCATCGACAGAATTGTCACAACCTTTCGTTCGACCTCTCGACGCATCGAGATACCGTACTGACTTTGACTTTTGCTTAAAATAATTCTACATTTTCGCCCATTTTCTAACTCAATTGTGTATGGGAGGATCACCTTCAAAATTATGGGAGAGTGCCAAATTTCCCCCCTAGTAGGATCCATATTCTAGTATGAGAAAACAATGTTTTTTTTCTTCATCCAGAGTACACCTCCGAGGCTAATCTTGAATGTGTACATCAAAAGAAACGTAACACTGCGACTGACAATGAAATGCGACCTCAACATCACGGAATCACACGTCGCACAAGTGATGGGAGCCTCCCGCGACGACTGCGATTGGACGGACGCCCGCAAAGTTGCTCTTCCGACATCTCGAACTTTGGTGTTCGACTGTCCAAGGTAGGACACGAGAAGACCAAGTACAAGGATATGAACGATGGGCGAAAGTTGATTTTCCACCTTTTTTTTCGAAGAGGGGATGGGAGACCACACAAAAGATTACAAATGACCCTTTTTGGGTGAATGTTAGTACCATTGAATTCCTTTTAAAAAATTGAGCAAAAGTTGATGTCAGTACGGTATGTGGAGATTTATAAAGATGCATCTTGCATATTTGCCGTCGATCTTTGAAGCCCCCCGATCCCTCGGCGGAGCTTCTCATTCCGACCAATCACCACGCGGATCCATAGGCGTCGCTCGACGATCAACCCAACGACCCCGACTAGGTCTCAATTGTAACTGGAAACTTGCATACATATGGTCGATCATTTCGATACTTGTCATCGAAGAACACTTACTTCCAATTACAAATTGCTCAAGTGTCCCAAATTCACAAACTGTGTTATGCCCCGCAACTCATACCTGTTCACCATCTATGCTTAGTTCGGCATAACAAACGCCAAGCTCTGACCCGATGTAAGAGTCTCACCTCGTGGGCCACCTGAACGGCAAGATTTCGAGGGGCAATGTTCTCCTGTCACAGAAAAATTATGCATTGTGTTCAAAGCATGTGAAATCCGGCAGACGAAAATCAAAACCGCAACATCGAACATAACCTTCTTGGTCAAAGTCAGTTTGAGCTCTGCCAATGAACCATGAACAAGCAGCTGGAATTTTTTAGAAAAAGTGGACGGCCAAATCCCCCGGACTTCATAAGGACAGTATAGCCGTTCAGGTTGGCTAATAACTTCGAAAACCACAATCAGGTTTGAAATTCCGATGGGTCATGAAGCAGAAATGCTCGAAGTTTAGTGACCTTTCAATAGCCTATTACCTCGCATTAGGATAGAGCCGCAAAGAGGATTGCCTGGCCAGTTTACCCATGATGTAAAAGGCCAATGTATACAAATGTTACACCAAGTGTAACGTGGCTGGTTTAAAGGGATTAAGTGCCGAGGTATTGTGATCGCGTATGCACTCTCTCACTGATTAGTGTTGTGACCTCTCAGCTGGTGTACATGCTCGTGTAGATGACTCTCTCGACGAACGTTGACGACGGCGGGCGCTGAGCGATGGAGGGGAAGTCAGTTTGTTGTGAGAGGCGTAGCTTATGTCTCCTCGTGTGGAGTATCACACTTGATAGCAATGCGTGTCACCAACAGTCATAGGCGGCTACTCTGAGTAGCATAGGGTTTGCCAATTTTCAGGCAGCCATAACCTTCGTCTCTGAATGTTATTGTTGATTCTGACTACACGACTGCATTCACAGCGTGCATGTTTTGGTATGATCCGGTTTTCAGGATAAACGGACGACACCTGGGTTTGGGGCTGTCGATCCTCTGGCACGGCTCACCGACAAAACCCCACAGGCCACAAAATACTGCATTTGCCTGATTATTTGGTAGACTGAGTAACAAGCCTCACAGAGGTGAGGGTCTAGGTTAGTGTGGGAGGGGTCTCTCACCAAACCTCATTCTTGTTCCTAACTCATTCATTACTCACATGCAGCTGCAATTCTAGTGACGTACAAGTTTTCCCTCTCACAGTTGAGCACCCAGCGCTGCTAAGGCACTAAGTCTTGACGCAGCAGGCCGCGCATTTCAGTCCAAGTCCGTGAGGGGAAAGAAAACCATCTTGTCCAGACTAGCGCATCATTTCTTTCATTTTGGTATCAGAGGTAGCACACAAAGCAGCGGCAGCGCCGTGCAGGCGCAAGTCAACATTGGCGGACCTCCATACGCGTGACTACATTCTATCTTTCGCGGCATCGACCCCACGGCGGTGGTAGCGTAGGCAGTTATGCGGCCGACGCAAAGCGACACAACTCCAACGTCAGAGCCGACGCACGTGGCGACAACACTGCCATGCAGCAGGGCATTGTCCCCACTGCTTCCCCATTTCTACCTTCCCCCTAAAACTATCTATGTACCGGCGTAGCCTTCTTTCAGATGCATCCATGTCAGCAGCTCCGGACTCAATGTCGGCACACCCGGAAACCCGAGTACCAGGAAGATAGTAGAAAAAGATGGATCCCGTACTCCCTTGCTCCCCCGCTCGCTCGCTTCCTGCCACATGGCACGAGCAGCAGTAGCGGCAGAAGTAGCAGCACGCAACAGCAGCCGAGCAGCAATAGCCGCGTGGCAGCTGGAGCACGGTGCAGCAGCAGCTGCAGCAGGGCGGTATCCGCAGCTGTAGGAGCCGCAGCGGCAGCAGCAACAATAGTAGCAGCTGAAACAGCAATGGCAGGAGTAGTAGCAGCAGCAACCGCAGCAGTAGCTTGCAGCAATTGTAGCAGCAGCATGCAGTAGCAGTGACAACAGCAGCATCGCACGGTGGCAGCAGTACTTCCGCAGCGACTGCAACGGCGCTCGCAACACCTCATGCACTACCGCGGAAGCTGTGCGGAAGTTATGCAGGCTTTCGCGCAGCTCCGATGGGCTTCCGGCTACCAACCTGTCCGCAGAGAAAAACAACTGGGCATATCAGTAAATTCCTCAAAAGGGGTGCTCAATTACTTGTGGGATGTTTTTGAAGAAAACCCACAAAACGTCATTTTTTCTCCTCGTCTCAACTCCTCCAGAAAAGTGGTCAGTGAAAAGTTTTGACAATTCTCAGGGCCCTCTTGTAGTAGACATCGTTTTTGTGGCAGCCCACCACTTGGCACCATGGCTGGACCTGGTACCACTCGCACAACGCAGTCAACCTCTGCCAGTGCAACTCCGCTATCTGACCCGGTTGCCGCTCTTCAGCAGCAGGTTGACAACTTACGCAAAATCCTAGCCACATTACAGTCTGCTCACACGGGTTCACCAATTCGGCTATGGGTGCACACCGGATCAGATCCATGGATCTAATGATGGATCCGGCTCTGATAGTACGGATCACATCATGGATCCGGATCAGCGGATCTGAGTCCAAATCTGCGGATCCACTATGACCTGCTGATCTGATCGGATTTCCACGGATCCTGAGATTCATGACATACCAAGTTTGATGAAAACTAAGAATACACTCTAGAAACACTACTTACTTGATTTTTTTTTCTTTTAGCACATACTTCTGTAGTGAATGTATACACGTTGTGAATGTATTTACACTTAATGACGTTCACATAGCTATGCAGGCCTCATTTCATGCCTTGGTCATATTGCAAGATGTTTATTGTTTAATGCAATTCCCATGGTCTGTACAGAGTGCAACTTAAAGGCACTCAAAGCAGACAGTGACAGTCCTTGCATTTCAACTTACACTATGTAATGCACAAACATACAAAGACGACATAACGTGCTATGAGCACCACAACCTCCACCAGATTGCACTACATTCATCATAGTTTGGAATGTACATAGTGAATGCACTAGTAACTTGGTGTCATTCATAGCTGACATGAATCCCATGCATGCAGTCACAAACAGTGTACCACACCGGCAAAGCAAAGGAAGAAACATGTAATTTTGAGAGTTTCCCTGTTGACAGGGCAATGACAAAATCCTATGCCACTTCCACCACGTCATCATCCTCATTTCCTTCCCCTCAACTTTCTCTCTCCTCCTCTTCCTCCTCATTCACAAAGATGCTCAATCCCTCCAACTCTTCCACGGCCTCTCCAACCTTTGGCAGCCTTTGCTTGTCGTCGCATCTCGTTGATGCGATCCTCCTCATCAGAGTACTCCTTAGTGACCATCCCATGTCGGCTCACTGGGAAATCCAAGAATGATGGCTCGTTGATCCACGACTTCATCGTCAGAAGATTCTCCACTGTCAGATGCGCAAGGCGGAAATATGTTGTGACGTGCCTGCCAAGTGAGAAAAGCCGTTCAGAGGGGGTAGAAGTACTAGGCACCGCAAAAACATCCATGGCAACAAGGTACATGGTTGGAAAATTTCATCCCAACTTCTTGAAATGCTTCAAAATATGACACTCTGGAATTTTTAGGGCAGCTTTGCCCACTGCTCCACGTCTTCCTCCAGCGTGGACAGTGTAACTTCTGCTTTAGGATGAGGATCTAGAATCTCAAACATTTCTACAAAAGGATCGACGAGTTCCGCCTCAAGGAGAGCCTCATCCTCTTCTCTCTACCTCTCTGGATGTGGACGCAGCTGCCGGCTGGCTCACGCTGGAGCTGGAGATGCCTCTGGAGCTAGAGATGCCATGGTTGCATTTCATGAGGAAGCTGCTACGCCAGTGTCTTGACTCAAGGGGTGTGGCTGAGAGAATCCCTGACTATTGAATGTTGCTGCTGTTCCTTCTGCTCTCTATGCCTCCACCTTCTCGTGATACGGCTGCAGCAAGTGCACAATCAGCGGCTGCAGCTCAGTACCAGAGTTGATGCCCATCAGTTGGTGTGTGTGCTCATGAAAGCGTAGGCGGATGCGAGGGTCAGGTGGAGTGGCCAGCGCATGATGCTCTGAAAGCAGGCACGCATACTTCTTCAACTTTACCTCTGCATTATCAAGGCCTTGATGAATTTCAAGGAGCAGCTGCTCCTTGAAATTCATGGGCTGCAAGAGCCTTCGCCTGCCAACCATTCAGCTTGTCCAGCATGCTCTTGAAGAATGGAATGACCAGATTGAGAGTTAGGTACTTCAACCCACTGACGTCATCCGTGTAAGCCTTGAAGGGCTTCAGGATAAGCGTAAGCAGGGCGATGAGGTTCCACTTGTTAGTGGTTGGCTTTAGCACCTCGCCGTCCATGCCGTACCTGTCCAGCCAGCCAGGAAGCACAGGCTTGAGATACATCACCCTGGAAATCATGTGTAGGGTGCTGTTCCAGTGGGTTTTGGCATCCAAGTGTAGTGTCTGGAAGGACATCCCAACTGCTGTGGCAGAGTTCATGAGAGAGTTCTCACGGGATGCAGAACGTGTGGAGAACACAGCAATTTTTTGAGCCTTGGAAATGATCTCGTTCGCGGCCAGAATCTTCAGCAGGTCATGCACGGCAAGGTTCATGATGTGTCCAAGACAGCGGATACGCACAGCTTTCTCAAGGGTGCAGTCAGATGGGATGATTTAGTTGTCAATCATGCTGTTTTTGGTACTTCCATTGTCCACTGTTAAGTAAAATATCATGTCCCACAGTCTCCATGCCTCGAGAGCGGCAGAAAACACCTCAAACAGATTCTCAGCTGTGGGACTTTCGGGCACAGTAGGAAAAGATAGCGCCATCGTCTTTATGTACCAACCATCCATCCAATGTGCAGTTACCCCGAGGTACTTCATGCGATTTTCCCCCTTTCACCCATCCGTGGTCAAACTGATGGCCAATACATCTGTCAGGAGCTTCTTGATGCAGATGCGAAAGGCGGTGGTGGCGTTAACAATCTGCCGTGAGATCGTCATCCGGCCTGGCAACGTTGCAGCAGGGTTGCCATGCCACATGGCTTGTTGAATCCAGAAGGACTCCATGGCAAGAAAGGACACGTTCTTGTCAATCACGTGCTTCCTGACGTAGGTGTGGAAGTACTTCTTGTCAAAGACAGCTCCCACGGCTGCAACACCGTGTGCGATGGTGGTGCTTTAGTGTTGACTGGAGCTATCTCTGCTGCAGCATGTGCTGCTGCAATGCTTGCGTTCCTGAGGTCACGTAGCGCTTGCTCCTCCTTCAGCTCCTTCCACCTCTTGTTATGTTTCAGCCGCATGTGCTTCCACATGTTGGAAGTACAACCTAGCTTGCAGGAGAAATCCTTGCTACACTCGTTGCAAGTGGCTTGCGGGTCATCGGGCGACGAGTCTTCCACCTTGGTGAAAGCAAGCCAAATGACTGAGACATCATTACGCTTGTGTATTCTTCCTGCCTCGGCTACGTTCTGGTCATCGCTATCTGCGTCATCCTCCTTGCCGTCCTCCGCTGGATGATGGTCACCCGGCATGGTGGAGAGTGCCTGAGCCATGGCGGAGTTGCCAAAAATGGCTAAGGCATGAAGGAGAGCGACTAGCAGAAGGTCTTCACTAGAGAGGAAACCGGAAGGACTACTGCAGTCGGTCACTCTGGTGAGAGGGGCATGCAAGAGTGACGTTGCGTCAATTGCAACATAGAGCGTGACTAGCACAACTAAGGCTGTCGTGGTGTTCCGACTGACACCGGCAGCTGCTCACCGGCGGCTCTCGGGGCATTCTGGATGGGGAGGTCGACTGGTTTGTCAACCTCGCCATCCGCTTAGCCCGGGTTAAAAAAAAAAGAAAGTATGCAAAACACAGCTTTTGGCAATGCATTCACAAGCTTTGCAAGCGCTGCATGTGTCAAGTATAATCGATTAAGTTTCTCTTTGCAGGTTGAGATGGCACCATGCAGAGTATTGCACGCATGGAGATATGGAGGTGCCAACGATGTCAACCATATGAACTTTTATAGGTTAAACGTGGAAATTCAGTTTCTAAGGAGAACCATACCAGAAAGTAGACAAACCACTGCTATGAGATAGACATATTTTTCACATAATGTATTTCGACAAAACACATTCGCGCCATGAAAAAAGGAGTCAGTACTGATCTATGGAGATAGGATTATGAGAACATAACATGTGGACAGATGGAAGATGGCCAGTAGAGATATCGGTGGGATTACGTGGCTTGAGGACCATGCGTAGCAATGCACCTGATGACTGGGAAATGCCACCATTGGCCACTATCATTCCTCGTAGAAAATTCAGCATTGTGGCCTCATGCATGAATTGCCAACATTACGCTCGGCCAAACACGGTCTCAACCCCCAACTAAATTACCAGTGTCCCCCACCCTGCGCGTTGAAGGATCCGTGGATCCACCGATCGGATCCCACCATGGATCCGTATTTGTGGATCTGGATCTGATCTGTTACTAGCGGTTTAGATCCTCTGATCCATGGATTCTGTGTGCACCCTTACATTTGGCCGCTTCTTCCTGGCGAGCCTGGTCCCACGGTCTCTGCTGCAATACAGACAGTAGCTGAGCAACAGCAGTAGCAGTAGCATTCTGCCTCTAGTGTCTTAGATTCTCTAGGCAGTTTTGCTAGTACTCAACACAAACCAAAGGATTTTGACAAACCACCACCCCACCTGGAGATGGGAAACTTTGTATCTTCAAAGATGTTTCTCCGCCTGTGGGCTCAGGGTGAGGATCTCTTGCCCTACTACACCCTAAAGTACAACTACTCTATCCTGCAACCGTTTTCTTATGCAAGCCGTGCAGCTAGGGCCCTCGTCTTCGCTGCACCGGAGGGTGATCGCACTGACCTCGAGCCCTTCATCGGCGGTCCTATTGCCAGCACCGACCCTGACCCCCGTGAGGCCTAGAGTACCCCCACACATCCTTACCGTGCTTCTGGCCGGGCCGTCATTAGTCGCCTTCTGAGGAGCTTCAGTGACCTTAAGATGGGTGACTCAGATGTTTTCACTGCCTATTGGCACTGCACGCAGGATCTTTTTTGCCAGCTTAGAAAGGTTGGTCCACCTCCGCTAGCCACTCTCCTCACCATCACGAACGGTGCAACTCCTGAATACTTGAAGATCCTCGTCGAATTCGACCCCGAGCTTGTGGAGGCCATGGCGTCCTAGGGCACTCTGATGACTTGGTTCTATTCCCGTTTTCTGTCGTGGGAGGAGGTGATTCAGGTCACCCGCCTGTAGTATGGAGATACGGACGCAGTGGCAGTATTCAGCACACCCTTTCCATTTTCGCCATCGTCCGGGACCCCTGGTACAGCCGGAACCACGCATGGTGCTTGTCGCAACAGAGGAGGACGTGGGAAGAAGGGGAAGGGAAAAACCGAGCAGCCATCGGATAACAACTCCCCTCACGATAGCTCTCTTTTTTGCCAAATTTATGGCCAAACGGGTCATGCCTGTTACACCTGTCCTTCTCCCATTGACGAGTCTCGTGTCGTCAGCACCATGCATCGCGAGCGTGAGCGGAGCTTTGGTACCGCTACAACCACCATTGCTTCTCCTGTTGGTGCTTCTTCCACTTCTTCAGCGGCCACCTCGTTGACCGGCATCGTAGCAATTGTGACTGGGTTCCCGGCTTCTCCCATTCTTATCGTCAAACCAGTTGCTACATGGACTCCTTATCCGACGTGGTCACTTCCACTGTCGCAGCCCAGTTTCACCTCGGTGCCTCCCTTCTGCATGACCACGCCACAGTGGTTCCCAACTCCTGAGCCCTCTACTCGCGAGCGTCAGCTCGAGCAGTTCATCGTGCACTGCCTCAGCATTCCCCCGTGTCAACCCCAGGGAAGTACAAGCTGTGTGTGCTAGCCAGGAGGTAACACACAGTTGTTAGACTAGGAGTACTCTCTGTAGTGATCCCCTTGTGAATGGCCGTTGTATTCCTAACCCTGTCTTGGATGATTTGGCTTGGCTTGATGACTGGTAGGCACGCCTTTTCTCTCAGGCTCACGCATAGCGCCCGTTGCCCGCATCATGTTCGGTTGCTCAGTGCAACTTTACCACGTCTGTCCATGCCCTGATGGCACCTGGATCATCGACTCCGGTGCTACGCATCACATAACATCTTATTGACAGGATTTTAGTATGCTTGGCCCAGTTGGAGATATCTAGAGTGTTTGGACTAGGTCCGGTCAGGTGCTTCCTATTCGTGGTTTTTGTGTTGTCCATTTTTGGGCTCCGTCTGGCGACGTCTACGTTGCTGATGTACTATATGTGCCCGGCCTTGAGTCAGCCTTCAGTTTTTCACTACTCTCGACCGCATGAGCATAGATGTTCTGCACTGCCGTGGCGTCGGCACGATCACTCTTCATCCATCTCATCGTGTGATGTTGCGTGCAGAGTCTCGTGATGACTTGTGGTATGTCACTCATCTGTCTTCCGTGTCCTTACCCTTGTCTTTGGATGGGACGTACATCTTTGTCACAAGCTCTCTGTCTCCACAATGTACTCACCTCCTCCACCATCACCTATACCACGTACACAGCTCTGCTGTTCAGAGCACACTCCACACGCAACCTGCCCTCGGCCTCGATCCAGCTACCTTTCAGTTACCTGAAAAAACTGAATTCATCAATTACGCTTATGGCAAGATGCACAGGTCATCTGATTTTGTCTCCTCTTCCTACGCCTCACACCCACTTGAGCTGGTCCATTCCGACCTCATGGGATCCCTTGCCTGTCGAGTCTGTTATGGAGCGTGGTCATTATGTTCTCACCCTCACTGATGAAAACTCCCATTATTGAAGGGTGTTCTGCATCCGGTTGAAGAGCGATACAGCGGCTGCGATTCGTGATTGGCTCCTCGCCATAGAGCGCGAGTGTGAACGTCCCCTTTGCCGCTTTCCTTCTTACTGTGATGGTGAGTTTATGGGGGGGGGGGGATGCTTTCCTCAGGAGCCATGGCGTCAGACATGGGACATCTACGTCGTACACTCAGGAGCAGAACTGTGTCTCAGAGCGCTAGAACCACACTATGGCTGATGCGGTCCGTACTATGCGCATTGATTCTGGTTTATCTGAGGGCTTCTTCTTTGAGGCCATGTTGTATATGACGTGTGTTTTGAAGAGAGTTCCCCACGGTTCCTTGCCCTATCCTGTCACTTCCTTCCAGTATTGGTGTGGCCTATGCGTATAATTTCTTCTTGCGCACGTCTGGGGTTGCGTCGCCAATGTTTGGCTCCCGGAGGACCAGCGCAATGGCAACCTGGCTCCCCGTGGTCGACTTTGTACCTTACTTGGGGTGTCTTGTCAATCAAAGGCTTGGAGATTCTAGGATCATTTCCGGCATCGTATCATCGAGTCACGTGATGCCTTGTTCTTTGAGGAGATTTTTTCACGTGATCTTCCTTTTGTCCGTGCTGGGACCCTTCTCAGCCTGTCGTCGCCATGGCATGAGGGAGATTCTACACCAGTTTACGATGTTGCTCTATGTCTGTCAGTGTCTAGTGTCCATGATTCCACTGAGTCACCTACGCCTCCACACACACTGGGTGCGAGTGTGGATGTGACTATATTTCTTCGTGTCATTGGGTCACTCATGTTCCTCGCTACAACCACACGACCAAACATTGCCTTTTCCATGAACCTACTGGCTTAGTTCTTTCATTCCCCGCATCAGCTGCACCTAGATGCAGCAATTTGCGTGGTACGACCTGCTGCGCTAGTCTGGACAAGACCATTTTATCTTTTGTAAGAGTCTGGCATGTTTTCTCCTAGAGGCAGGAAAAATTCCTCGAGTGAATGTAACCCCGAGAACATTGCTCTGGCTTTGCAGTCCTGCCGGTGTGGCGTGAAGTTTACCGCAAACAACTTCAAATGTAATTTTACCCATTGCGGTGAAAGTTGCATAGTAGTATGCGAATGCAGCAGTCAATGGTCTTGCTTCCCAATCATTGCTCTGTAGCTCACATGATTTGTGGAGGAGTTGTTCGAGCATCTTATTGGTCCATTTGGTTTGCCCATTGGTTTAAGTATGGAACATGATTAATAGCTGGATCCAAATGCCATAACACGTCATCAGTTTGTGCAAAAACCGGCTAGGGAAGTGGTCGTTTCTGTCATGAATGATGGTATGTGGCACGTTGTGGAGATGCAAGGCCTGATTTATAAACTTTTGCAATGTCCCTTCTATGGTGACGGTGGTTGATGTTGGGATGAAGTGCGACATCTTGATAAATGTTTCCACCACTAAGAGGATTGTGTCATATCATTTCTTTGTGGTAGGGATTGCCATCACAAAATCCATGATGATGTCGTCCCATGGCTCCGTCGGTAGAGGGAGTGTTGGAGCAGTCATGGTGGCCTCCAGAGATGAGATTTTTGCCCCTGAAATGTGTCGCATAATTTGCAGAATGTTGCCACATTAGTTTGCATTTGATCCCACCAATAATAGTCTGCCAGCTTCTCAAGAACACTTTAAATCCATGCTATTGTTCCTTGTGCATCAGTTGTCGGTGAATTATATTGTGCATCTCGTTGCACTCCCTCTACCTCTTCTCCTTCCTCTTTTGCTTCTACATGTGCATTTGTCATGGGTGTTATCTCCCCAAAACATCTTCGTTTGCTACATCGTTGCCTTTGCCATGTTACCTCATACACTGTGTCCAAGCTCATTTTGACTCACCCGGCCCTTGGTCTTGACGTAACTTTCTTCTCGAAGCTGTCCAAGTCTGAAAACTTCAATAAAACTTAGGGTGAAATGCATCACTGCACTTTCCCTGACTCCACATATAGGGCACTGCATTTGCTCGATTCGGTCAACTCAAATCTTTTTGGTCCCCTCCCTCTTCAGTCTCTCTTATGTTGAGGGTGACACATTATCACCCTGAACAATGACATCACCCAGATGTGGTGGGTCTACGGCTTTTGCCACAAGAGCGATACCACCCTGGCGATCCACCTCTGGCTGATGATGGCTGAACTCCAACTTCTCTAGAAAATCATGTGATATGTGGCACCAGAGTGAATGATCTTGAAACTCGAGGAGGAATGAGTGGAAGGCATAACACGCGAGACATCCACAATGCTGGATCATGGTGGAGAGTTCTTAGGTAAGACAAACACCTTCTTTGCTGAGCATGGTCTTTTGCACTAGTTTGCAGCCCCTACTGCACCATAGTAGAACGGTGTGTCTAAGCGCTGGAACTGCACCATGGAGGATGCGGTCTGCACCGTGTGGTCTAAGTGTGGTCTTTTACAGTCCTTTGCCTTTGAGGGCCTGTCCTACATTACATGAGTCTGAAGCCACCTGTCACGCAGTCCTCTTCTAGACTATGTCACATTGTAGAAGCTGTGATTAAACCATCACGTTCACTTCCATCTCACTCACAAATCGAGGTTCCTAAATTGCGTGTGGTACACCAAGGACCAGCAGGGTTCGAAGGTCTCACCAAGGGGTCGCACGTGATCCCAAGGTGAGACCTGGTGACACCTTGGACCCCCCCCATAGGGCCTTCGACCACAATGAAATGTGGAGGTGAGACCTCGGCATTTCCCTTTGGTCAAAGGCTTGACGATTTTGGGACCCGGCTTACCATCGCATCAACCAATCTCAAGACGCTCTCTTCTTTTAAGCTCTAACCTACTGTGACCTATCTAGTATATTGGTGCTGGCCACCTACTACGTTCCTACCTTTGTGGCGTCAAGGTGGACGGAGGTGTCTAGACCTACGGATGGGTCTATCAGGGCCTCTTACTTGCAGTCCAGTCTCCAGCTGATGACAATCCTGCCATCTTGGATAAATTTTGAGTGGTCTTGTCGGTTCCCTCTGGCACACCTGATCCCATGCTAGTGGCAGGCCCCAATGTCATACCTACTCACCTGCCAATGTCAATCCCGTTTGGAACACATGCTCCCATGCCAGTGCCAGTTCCCTCTGGCACACTTGCTCCCTTGTCTATGTGACTTCCCTTTGGCACACCTGATCTCATGCCAGTGACCGTATTCCTAGTCATACCTGCTTCTCCTAAGTGCAAGCCAGCACCTGTAAACGATTCTTATGCACACTCACCCCTCCCCTGCAATCTTGCAACCCCTGTGGCTGTGTCCCAGCCACCTGCTCCACAGTCGGATGTGAGAATATCATCATTGGGCTACTCTTGTAAGCCTGGTGGCCATCTTTGACCATTGGCCACAGCTTAGCAATTGGCTGACACAGCTTACACACGCCCCACTCGTCATGCTCAAAGTGGCGAGCCTGGTACGGAAGCCCTTGGCCTGAATTTCTAGGTAGACTACTCTCAGGTGCACCAAACATGCCTTGTCAGCCATGAGTTGGTCTGTCGTTAGTTCTTCATTACTTGTGATATCGCAATTGATCTTGCCGTGGTCATGCTGCATAAGGAGGCGCGTGTCTTGGCCACCCAAAGCTCTCTCTCAATGGCACCTGATCAAGGCACATTGAAGGAGACACTCTTGTCTAAGGACACACATTTGTGGCATGCTTCTTGTGAGCATGAGCTGAGGGCCATCCGTGAGTACAGTGTATATGATTTTGTCAACCTCCCGCCTAGGCGGAATGCTGTACACGCTAAGTGGGTCCTCTGAAAGAAGGTGAAAAATAATGGCACACTGGATTGCTACAAGGCATGTTTGACAGCCATAGATTCTTCATAGGTTGAGGGTGTGGATATTACTAACACCTTTATACCCGTAGGATGTATGTCCACCACTTGTGATGTGTTAGGGGTTGTTCCTTACCACAATTCGAAGCTCTATTAGATCGATATGAACAACTCGTTCGTCCAAGGCACTCTAGGGGAAAAAAATTACATAGTCCAACCACCTTGCTTTGAGGTTGGCAACAAGGTTTGGTGCTTGTATAAGTCCTTGTATGTTCGGAAGCAGTCATCTCGGTGTTGGATCCAGGAGATTGCAGGCACACTGAAACGTGTTGGCAATGTGCAGAGTGACGCTGACCCGTACCTCTTTCTCCCATGGATAGCTGATAGCTTCATTACAATCTTGGTCAGTGTGGACGACCTCTTAATCATGTTTCCTTCAATATAGGCCGTGAAGGAGGCCAAGGTAGTCCTTTAGGCCACCTATAGGATGCAGGACCTTGGTCCTGCAACTATTTTCCTCTTAATGGACATAGTACGTGATCTTCAGCAACAAGCAATCTTGCTCCATCAAGCATGTTATGTACACATTATGGGGTTGTGTTTACTTCCTTGGTGTAGTTCCCACAGCCTCCACCCGCATCATAGGTGGTTAATCAGAGTTGCATTGAGACTATCACTTCAAGCAGTCATAACTTGAACCTGTGGATGTTCTAAACCTGATTCTGACTACACAACTGCGTTTATTGCATGCATATCTTGTCATGGTCGAGCTTTTTGGAAAAAAAGACGATGCACGGGGCTCTCGGTTGTCTCACAGGGCTCACCAAGACAATCCCACAGGCCAGATAACAATGGATTTTCCTCATTGGCTGGTAAACTTTGTAATAAGCCTCACACAGGTGAGGGCCTAGGTCAGTATGGGAGGGGTCTCACACCAAGCTTTATTCTTGCTGTCAATTCAGTCATTGTTCATTTTGAATGGCTATTCTGGCTAACGTTCAAGTGCAAGTTTTCCCTCTCACAACTGGGCAGCCGGCGTTGCTCAGGAGGTGAGTCTGGGCGCAACAAGCCAGTCCAAGTGTGTGAGGTGATAGAAAATAGTGTTGTCCAGATTAGCACAGCATCATTTCTAGCTTATGCACAACCACGGCCACACATACATGTTGGCCAATATTGCACCTCGTTCACGTTGATGAAACACTCCACAGAAGGCTCAACGTGCATCTGTGTCATGAGCCCAATCACTGTCAGTGTACCCGTCAACAACCACAGAAGGTTGTGATCTGTAGCACAGTCCTACTCGTGCAGTGGACAGTGCATAGCGGATGACACGCACTGCTGCCTCAAGGTGCCTCTGATCCCCCTCCTCTCTTCTCCTTTGAGGCTATGTCCTACATGACGTGGATTTGGAACCGTGTTCCTCACGGTCCCCTCAGGTGGAGAGAGCTTAACCATGGATCGGGGCAAGCTCATGATACGCAAGAGTAGCAAGAGAACAAGTGGTGAGTTAGTGAGGAGCTAGCAAGGTGATAAATGACAGTTTACCGGGCAACCCACTTGAGGCTCTTGACGTGGGGCCCGGATGCCACCCAGGGATCGAGCCCGACACTGGAGCAAATGAGCTCCCGGCGGCTTCTCGCGCGCCAGTATAAACCGGACGTGTGGTCCCAAGTAATCAGCATCCTGGTTCACCAAGCTAAAAGTATGCAAAGAGAAAGACTCAACCACATCGACCATGAGCGTATGTGGTGCATGCACTCCCTAGTACTTCTCTCATGTGAGAGCTAATTATCACACACTGAAGAGTGCAAGTATGCTTGCAGGTAGGACTGAGCACAACTGAGCTCGCTCCATTCTTGCACCCGGCCAAGATGCCAACAATGCATGGCCCGTAACATATGCCCCTTGAGCTTCATGTCTGCTTAGTCATCTGTAGTGGTGATATATGTGATTGGACAGAGTCAAGAGGTCACTTGCGTGTCTAACAGGTACAACCAACACTCTCCCATGACCCACAGATGAACATTCCACACACCACATGAAGCAACGATACACACAACGTGCAGTGGGTGTTCACATCAACCAGGGGTATCACGTGCACGCAACAAGCCAACTACATGCACGGCTGCCTTGAGCGTTCCACTGCTAAGAGCTTTGGTGGCAAAGTCCGCACGTTGCTGACGAGTGTCAACCCATACAACCTGAACTTCTCTTGCGTCAATGCGCTCGTGAACGAAGTGGTGCTCGATGTTGATGTGCTGAGTGCGTGAGTGATGCATGCCAAGACTCAAGAAGAGTGCCAGGTCGACAATGCTCCGACAGTATCCTCCTCTCACGAGTGTGGAGGTGATCTCCTAGTTCCAACAACGGAGGAACTTTTTGAGCCCATAGAGGGTATTGTGCAGCCGCCAGACCTAGACAGTGCCATCAGCAAATCTTGGGGGTTGTACCATGTAGACCTCCTCGTCTAGTTGTCCGTGCAGGAACGCGTTATTCACATCCATCTATTCCAGTTTCCAATTGTACTGAGCGACCAGAATTAGGAGAGCTCTGGCCGTGGTGTATCACCCGAATAGGGCAAACTTCTCATCAAAATTGATGCCTGGGACCTGTGAGAATCCCCTGGTAGTGAGGCGAGCCTTGTACTTGTCAATCGTGTCTTCACGGTTCAGCTTGTGACGAAGAACCTAGCGAGCCAAAACGGCCTTGCAACTTGGTTGGAGATCGAAAAGCTCAAAGACCTTATGTTCCTTGAGGACGGTGAACTCCTCATGCATGGCCTTCTCCCAGTGGTCAGCATCAACTGCCTCCCTTGCCTCACGTACAGTGGCAGGCTCAGGTGGGAGTGGGGGGAGACCACTCCTTGCAAACTAGGCAGCAACGTAGAAAGCAACAGGTGCCTCAAGGGCACTGTGGAACTCATGAGCTACAAGTGCATAGCCCACAGCTGAGTTGGGGTGGACCACACTGGCAGCAAGACCAAGTGCATCTAGTCCAGTAGGTCTGGCAGCGGAGTCAACTGCAGTGGAGGATGCACTAGAGCGAGTGCGACGCTGAGGAAGATGTGTGGAATGCGAGACAGAATGTAGCAGGAGGGAGCGAAGCCTCTCTCCATGAGTACACGGCTCTGGCCCGACTTGGGGGACATCAGTGACATGAGGGGGTTCTGACTCACTAACGGATGCTGCCAACTGCAGAGCAGGCATCGGAGGGGAGTCAAGACCGATTCGTTTGGAAGACTATGCCGGTGTGTCAGCAGACACTGGAATAACGCTGAGAGGCACCAACGAGGACTCAGATGAGGCAGAGGGAGAATGTGAGGAGTTGGGAGGCGTGTCAGATGGAGAGGGTCTAGAGGGAGGAGAGGCCTCAGAGGAGGAAGGGAGAGTGGAGGAGGACGGGACCAGGGACCGTGGAGGAGGACGGGACTGATCCAGATAGTGCTGGTGGAGTCCCTATGAGATTGGAGGCCGAGACAGACCCATCCCCCCCCCCCCCCCCCCCCCCCCCCAAGCCAACGGAGCAAGGACAGGGAAGAGGGAGGAGCGACACGGGACATGCCACAAGTAAAGACATCCTCAAAGAGGAGGCCGTCACGGGACTCGACAACCCGGGCCCGGTCGGGGTCCCAGAAGCGCCAAGCTTTGGACAAGACAGACACCAAGAAAGGTGCAAAGATGAGCACGAGGACTGAGTTTGCCGTCTTGAAGGTCCTCGGGGAGCCAGACAACTACGACACACCCCCAAACATGAGCAAGGCAAAGGTCGACACGACGACCAAACCACCGTTCAAACGGGGTGACATGGCGAGGGAGGGGACCATGAGGAACACGGCTCCAAACCCACGTCATGTAGGACATAACCTCAAAGGAGAAGAGAGGAGGGATATCAGAGGCACTAAGAAGAATGCGGACACCATCAGCAAGAATTCTGTTCCAGCGTTCAGAGACGCTATTCTGTTGGGGTGTGTAAGGGGTCGTAGCCTCAATGCACACTCTGCGAGACGTGAGAAAGCAAGCAGCAGGACCCATGAACTTCCCACCACGGTCACAGCAAAAGACACGAAGGCAACGTCCACAGGCGAGTTCCGCTTGTGGAAGCCAGGACTCAAGGGTGGAGCGGACATCACTCTTTTGTTGGAGGGAAAAGACCTAGCGCATGCGAGAGAAGTCATCAGTAAGGTAGAGAATGTAGCGACCAGTAGATGTTCCCCGAATGTCCTCCACACACACTCTACACTCTATTTTGTGGAAGAGGGGGAGGACGGTAGGTGCTTAGGTCAAAGCATAGGACAATCATCATGGGGAACAAGCGACACACGGGAAGGAGCGAGGCAAAGTTGGTGGGGACTCCCCTATCGGCGAGCGTCGAGCTAGCGAGCTCCCATCAAACTCGCTAGCTCAATCCCCACCGGCGGAGGTGACCTCGACCTTCCTAGTTTACTATGTGTCCAAACATCTTTGACAGCATGTGTGTCAAAAAACAATATCCAGTCAACCACCCCACAAGTTATGTAAAATTGTGTGAACTAAAATCCTAGTTCACAATCCTAGTTTCATCAATAGTTGGTCATCCTATCGATCTTGGGGAGCATTGCTGCTCTTCTCATCTGCCCTGTTCTCTTCACTGCAGTACCACCGGCTTGACACTTGCCAGCCTCTAATCGTCGACAGGTCCTCATGCCCCTCAAGGATGTAAGTGTGCATGAACAGCAGCCGGGGGGGTCACCATCAATCACCGTGTATGGACATAGAACAACACTCCCCCATGACCCCGTGGCACACGTGTTCATGCACAGACAAACGAGGTGGGGCACCAAATGCAATTGGGTGCGTGAAACACACAATACACACAGGATGAGGTTGAGGCACTCCTCGCAAAGTCACACAACTAGGGGTGAGAGACCAAGAGCAAAAGTGGCTGACTCAAACTGAGCACAAACCAATGCCTTTGTCAAGAAGTCGGCTACCTGGTGCTTCGTGCCGATCAACACCACTTCGACCTGCCGCTGGTTCCACAAACCACGCATGAAGTGATATTCCACAGCAATGTGCTTTATGCAAGCATGGAACACACCATCGTTTGCAGCAATATCAGTTGTGCTGCGATTGTCACAATGCAAAAAAATTCAATCCACCGACTGACGCAGCTCACGGAACAAGAAACACAACCATACAATGTGACAAGCACCAGCTCTAAGGGCAACATACTCGGCCTCCGCAATGCTACGTGCCACGCACCCCTGCTTTCCACTCTTCCAAGACACAGCTGTGTTCCCAAGAAGGCACACATATCCCGTTCGGCATTTTCTGTCGGCACTCCACGCGTAGTCACTATTGGTGAACCCTGACACAACCACCGACGGGTGAGTACGGAACAGTAGACCAAGGTGTGGTATCTACAATGCATAGCGCATGACCCGCACTGCTGCCTCAAGGTTGCGGGCGTGGGGTGCTTGCGAAAAACACGTGAGCAAGTTCACTGCAAAGGCAACGTCAGGCCGCGTGGTAGTGACCAGATACACGAGCGACCCAATGAGACACAAGTATCCAGTCAACTCGACCGGCTCCCCCAGGTCCATTGAGTCGACTGGTTTCAAGATTTTCTGCCCATCGGGCGTCATGGGGTTGGAGGCGGAGGGTGTGGATGCTAAGAGATCAGCAAAGTGCTCCCCCAAGATTTGGATGTATCTACCTTGGTGGATGTGTAGAAGTCCACGCTCATGATCGCGGGCAATTTCCATGCCCAAGAAAACCTGAACCTCACCAAGGTCCTTCATCTTGTATGTGTCCTACAACAGATCTTTGACCTTCTGTACTTCTCTCAGATCTGCCCACACAATCAAAAGATCATCGAAATACACCAAGACAACAACAAAGGGCTATGACCCAGCACCTAGGAAGAGCGAGGGATCAGCATCGCTCCTCCTGTAGCCTCCACGATCTAATGTCAAGCAAATCTCATTGTTCTAACATTTCAGTGATTGATTCAGGCCATACAACGCCTTTCGAAGACGCCACACACCACTTTTATCATCTTCAAAGCCGGGCGGCTAGACCATGTAAATCTCTTCGTCGAGCCAACCATGGAGGAACGCATTGTTCACGTCCATCTGATGGACCTCCCAGATATGTTGCGCATTGAGCCCTAGAAGAGCTCGTGCCGCATCCATCTGGCTGACTGGTGCAAATGTGGCATCGAAGTCTACTCTCTCGACTTTTGAATAATATTTTGCAACTAGACGAGCCTTTTAGCGTTCAGTGGAGCCGTCAGGCTTTTTCTTGACGCGATCGACCCATCCGGCTTTGACAGCCTTTCACCCAGGAGGGAGATCGACGACCTCAAACACTCCGTGCTCAATCAAAGAATCCATCTCCTCCTTCATGGCAATCTCCCACCTCTCAGAGTCAAGCCGTGAGCGAGCCTGGCTTAAAGAGGTGGGGTCCGGTAGACCCTCCTCAGACGTGCACAAAGTGCACGCTCGTGCGTCAGGCGCAATCTCTTGCAATGCTCACAGATTTGCTGCATTGTGAGCACGAAGATGCTCACATTGCAGCTGCCCATATTCTGACTGAGTGTCTGGCACGACCGCAGTGTCAGGTTCGGACCGAACAACCAAACCCATTACCTTTGTGCCTAGATCTCCACTCACCACCTGGCGGACAGGCGTTGTGCACCTTGGCCGGCGTGGACTCATGTTAGGGCGTTGCACTGTGGGTGGTCGCGGACGAAGATGACCACCCTCCTCACGAGAGTATGCATGAGTTGGTGCCAACGACTCAGATGCAGAGACCACCGATGACAGCACAACCACTCAGTCATGAGGCCTTGTAGGCTGCACTGAGGGGGCTGCAGCTGGGCACACCGACAGAGAGTTAGGGGGTGAGGCAGAGGATGCAGCGAGAGGTGAACCAGCAGACAAAAAAGCTGGGTCTACAGCCAACTCTGGAGGGACAGAGGTAGGGGAGGCAGCAGCCGATGAGGAAAGGGACGCATTAGACGATGGAGGAGAACCATCAGTGGGTAGCACAGGAGGAACTGAAGGAAGAGCCACTGAGGACAGAGATGGCACAGGAAACAACACAGCGAGAGGGGGCGCGCTAGGTTTGGACACAGGGGGTGTACCTGCCACAGGAGATGTCGGAAGTACAGGAGGTGCCACAGAGGCAGGGTGGATAGACGTGCCCACCTCAACGAGAGTACCCACACGGGGACCCTCCCCCACACGTCGGGCGTGAGGGCACGAAGCCGAGTGAGGGTCAGAGGACCAAATCCGATGCAGATCATGCTGCGTGCAGGACTCAATAAAGACGGTGTCATGGGACTCGACAATACGGTGATGATCGCGGTCCCAAAAATTCCAGGCCTCTGACTAGGGAGCAATCCCCAGAATCAGACAAAAGCGACCGAGGGGAGAGATTTTGCTCCCTTGCTGGGCATTAGGGACCCAAACACAGGTGAGAATACCCTAGACACGTGCCAACCGAAGGTCGGCACGTCGGCCAAACCAACGCTCATATGGTGTCACATGACAGGGAAGCGGGCAATGAGGCACGCGGTTCCAGACCCAAGTCATGTAGGCCATTGCCTCGAAGGCAAAAGCCTCGGACAGACTAGACACAACACGCATGGACCGCACAGCATCCATCATTGTGCGGTTCCAGCGTTCGGACATGCCATTCTGTTGTGGCGTGTAGGGAGCGGAGAGATCATGCGTCACGCTTTGCTCCTCAAGAAATTGAGTAGCAGGACCCATGAATTCTCCCCCGCGATCCAACCAACGTCGGAGGGCAAGTGTTGTATCGCTTTTGCGACGCAAACAAAACACCCACTGATAATGAGAGCACTCATCACTCAGAATGAGAACATAAAGACGGCGCTCAGCCTGGGACTCGGTGGGAAAGGGCCCCATGAGGTCAGCATGCACAAGCTCCAGAGGTCTGCAAGTCGTGGTGGAGGAAGAGGGAGGATGGCACGATGCATTTTCCCTTGGAGACAGGGGAGTCGGAGCTGGTGGTGCAAAAGATGCTGGGTCAAGGCCAAGAGCCGGCTTAACACACACAAGCAACTCGACAGCGGCAGAGTGCACATGACAGAGACGACGGTGCAGCAACCGTTGATGTGCAGCAGACAAGGTGCCAGTCACCTAGACACGAGAAAACTTAGACGACGAAACAACAACACAACACGGAATGTGATAGATACTACCGACAACAATGCCACGAAGCACAACACTACAGGTGGAGTGAACACTAACAGTGGCAATACCAGGAGCATGCGTGACTGTGAGGCCAAGGCGGTTGCACGTGGGGACAGACAGCAGACTAAGCTCGACGTCAGGAACATACAGCAGAACCATCGAACCGAACGGTCCCAACACCATGCACACGCAATTGCTGACCAGATCCTGTACGTACATGAGAAACTGGCTCAACGGGACCAAGTAGAACAAAATCACCATGGCGACAGTACATATGATGGGTGGCACCTGAGTTGATGACCCAGCTGCCATCCGGAACCGGCGGCACTAGTGAAAAAAAAAAAGAACCCAAAGGAATCAGGAGAGGGGAGTGGTGGCTCTACTGGTTCAGGGTATGCACGATCACCAACTGACTCAATCCACAATGGCACATTACAAAGAACACGGTCATCCACAGAGAGTGTCACACCATCGTCACCAAACATCCCACACAATCTTTTTGTAGTGCAAACGTTGAGCCCCCCGGCACTATGCATGCAACTCGCACCTCCCTGAGTGGTCGAGTCCATGTCACTACAGAAGGAGGATGCAAGGGCCCGCTCCAACTCTACAACACGGGCGTCGAGAAGCTCTCTCCCAGGGATAAAAGCAGTAACCACAATTTCCCCGGGTGACACTACTCAACGAACCGCCTTGCGTGCCACTGCCACGACTGATGTGAGCGTGCCAGGCGTCGTGTATCGCCCGCCCAATCTTGGCAAAGTCGTGCTCACGGAGACACGCCTGCCACATGTGGTCGCCGCCGCAGTTGTAGCAACGAAGAACTCCGCCGGTTGCTCTCGAGGACCCTTGGACCCCCTTACCCCTTGTATTCTTCTTCCTCTTCTTTCCCTTACCCAAGACCACCGCCGCCCTCGCACTCGATGGAGGAGATGTGGAGGAGGTGATAAGTGGCAAGCGAGGATGCAAGGAGGAGATGGAAGACAATGAAGCCGATAGAGGGACGGAAGTAGCTGCAACTCGACCCATGGGCAGAAGGTACCGCCCTGCCACGCGTACATGGCAGTCTCGCGCCCAAGGAAGGAGGGCGCCAGTCTCCCCCATCTGCATGAGCTCCACAGGCTCGAAGTACTGGAAAATGTCCGAGTACTTTTCATGGGCTCCCAGCATAATCGTAGCCAGAGCTTAATACTGAGGAGGCATCTGCATGCCCAAGCGATTGTAGGCACGTAATGCACGGTGCCAGTATGCGTCAACAACCTCGGTATCGCTGTGGAAAAGGGAAGTGAACTCGCGGATGCGTTCATTGAGGTCAACCCACTAATGGGTGGTCAAAACGAGTTGCCAAGCTCCGAGGGGGTCCGCACCCTGCCCGGTCAGGTCTGCCACATATGGCTTGACATTAAAAATGGAGTCGCTTGGGAAGGCAAGAACTAGGGCACGGACTACTCAAGCTAGAGCAGCAGACTGTGCTTCATCTGTGGCATTATAATCAATCATGTAGTAGGGGAGCAGTCCCTCACCGGTGGCCCAGGTGTGGAACTGGAACTCTCAGACCTCAAATCCAAGGTTGTCCGAGTACCAAGGAGGTGGAGACTCAAAGTCCTTAGCCGGACGTCATGTTGGCATGATAAAGCCAGACAGGGATGTGTCGCCTGAGCCTGGCTACTGGTGCACAAGTGGTGCATAACGCTACAGCAAGGACACTGGCGACACGAAAGAGTGCGCTCGAACTCACCACATCAGACTTTGAGCGTATTGATGTTTGTGTTGTAGCAAGGTGGCTGACACCTGTTGTGACGGCTATTGTAGACGGCGTTCTTCAGCTTCAAGTCATTCTCCGCACCGTTCGCGTAGATACTGATCAACTTGTCTCCTTCGCCTTGTGCATGGACAAGGCCGAGGTTGGCACACCTGAAGTGACGTTCAGTTTCCCCAATGGAGATGAACCTATCCTTCTCCCTTGAAGATTGGTGGTTCGTGCCAGAGCCAAGCCCGTAGGCTCCACGCTTGAGTAGTGCAACTCCCTTGGTTGTCGGCATGCTCTCAGCCATCATGTTCGTCAACTCTTTCTTACCCTTTCCTTTGCCCTCGTTCTTACCAACATTACCTCCGTCATCCTTCTTGGGAGCCCTACACTCACGTGCCCTGTGTCTAGGCTTGCCACAGTTGTGGCACTTCCCAGAACGTTTTGAACCCTTTCCACCACCACCATTGCCTCTTCCTCCACCACCACCGCTTCCGTTGCCACTCTGACCAGAAGAGGAGTTGTTGCCACGACCACCGTACTATGCAACATAGGCCAAAATTTTGGCCTCACTACCAGTGCGACGCATGGCCTCATTGCGCACGTACTCTGACACTACCTCATACGTCAGCTCCTCCTCCTTCCAACCACCCAAGACGGTGATCAGAGGATCTCAACTTTCACGTGGCTCCATGAGGAGGATCATGGCTTGTATGTTGGTGTCAATTTCCCAGTTCATCTGGGTCACTTGTTGCAGCAGTCCTTCAAACTGCACTAGGAAGTCTGGAATCGACTCTCCCTCGCTCACTCTCATCCCAATCAGGCTTTTAAGAATGAAAAGGAGATTAGCAAGAGCTGTTGATTGGTGCACACATGCAAGCTTCTCATAAGCCTTGGATGCATGTGTGATGCCATGGAGGTGGGCATGTTGTGACTCATGCACTCATGTCACAAGGATCGCAAGCGCCATGTCATTTTTGGCACTCCATTCTTCATACCCAATGTCATCCTTTGGTGGTTCAACCTCTTCTCCAAGGAACATTTTCAGGTAGCCGCGCACTCTCATGACAATCTCAAATTGTCATTTCCACAAGGGAAAGCCTATCCCTGTAAACTTTGACATGCCACCGTTGACCTGCTCAAGACTGAGCATCTTAGGCATCGTCATACTGTTTTTTTGCTTCTCTGCTTCTCTGCTTCTCTTCTTTTTTGAGGCCGATGTAGGCTGATGTAGGATGTTGTCTGCTACCGGTTTAGAAGGTACATATCCGTTGCTTATCCCTCATTCGTTGATCACCTACTAACAGAGAAAAATGCACTCTAGCGAACCCATGGTCGTGCCTCCAAGGGCAGAGCTTATCCTGGTTAGGACCCAAGGGTCGTGCCTACAAGGGCAGAGCTTGTCCTTGGCCCTTGTTCGCTAAGTGCCAGCACCCGCCGTTGGAGCTGATAGAGCACATGGAGCTGATGGAGCTGATGTGCGCTGCGAGACAAAGAGGGTCAGAGAGCGCGCAGAAGTGTGCCTTACAACTAGTCAGCGTGGGACCATAACCCTTTGTCAACCGGCCTGAGGCAACGGACTAGAAAAAAAGGCCAACACAATGGCACTTGCCGTTCGCACCTAGAATTTCAACTAGGAGGAGATATCAACCTCAAAATTACAGTTCCACACTCAGCAGTTCATAGGAATCACTTCCTTGCACTGTGTCCTGGTCACTTTCGTGCGAGGAGCTAACTTCTGGGGCTTAGACCATCCAATGCTTCTTTAGTGTCTGCCTTTGGTGGACAGCTTTGTAAGGAGTCTCAAACGTAAGAATAGTGATCAACCACAGGCAACTGACAGGTACTTATAATCCTAGAGCCAGCGTCTAGCCTAGGTGTGTAGTGGCTCCTTGAATGAGTGACTTTGGGGGAAATTTGGATTCCATCATTCCCCCTGCCTACATGGCGCTATCTGTGATCGCCAAGTAGCGCTAGCCACCAGGAAGGACCTTGGAATGTTATGAGATGTCTCTTAGAAATTTCCTGTCCCCCTTTTGGTCACAAAGAAAATTAGTTAACGGGGTCGGATTTTACCCGATGACCTTCTTCCAGAGACTAATTCTGGAATGTCTAAGCCACAAGAAGTTGTCTTAAGTGGTGTTTGTTGGCTATACTTTCCAGTTTAGACCAAGGGGACTTGCTCCAAAGGAGCAGTGCATGCCTTGTCTGTCTGAACCAGACTTAGGGGACTTACTCCAAAGGAGCAGTGCATGCCTAGTCTATCCTGTGCCTGTCCAAATGTTAGCTATGGACAAGGGGCATATGAGATCAACACAAGTAATGCACGGGAAGGAGCGAGGCAAAGTTGGTGGGGGCTCCTCCGTCGGCGAGCGTCGAGCTAGAGAGCTCTCATCAAACTCGCTAGCTCGATCCCTACCGGCGGAGGTGACCTCAACCTTCCTAGTTTACTCATGTGCCCTTGCAATGTTGTCCAAACATCTTCGGCAGCATGTGTGTCAACAAACAATATCCGGTCAACCACCCCACAAGACATCTAAAATTGTGTTAACTAAAAATCCTAGTTCACAATCCTAACTTTAGCGATAGTTGGTCATCCTGTCGATCTTGGGGATCATTGCTTCTCTTCTCAACTGCCCTGTTCTCTGCGCTACAGTGCCGCCGGCTTGACACTCGCCAGTCTCCAATCGTCGTTAGGTCCTCATGCCCCTCAAGGATCTAAGTGTGCATGAACAGCAGCCAGGGGGGTCACCATCAGTCACCTTGTATGAACATAGAACAACAACCAGGACAATCCCACAGGCCAGAAAAGAATGAATTTTCCTCATTGGCTGGTAAACTTAGTAAGAAGCCTCACACAGGTGAGGCCTAGGTCAATATGGGAGGGGTATCACACCAAGCTTTATTCTTGCTGTCTGTTGGTTTGTGTGGCTTCCACCCTTCACGATCGACGTCGATTGATTACCCATACACCCCATTTTGGTGGTATAGGGTAGAGGAGAGCGTGACGACACGAGAAGGAGAGAGTACTCTCTCCTTGTTCTTTCATATTATGCGTTCCAGACTTAGCCAATTTTTTGCCATTTTGCACTGCACTCACACTCAGAGCTCATGTTCCTGTTTGCATGGGCCTGCATGCCCTAATTAATTTCCAACTCTTTCAACTTCTTCGTTGTTATTTCGGATGGTTATTCTAGCGCTAACGTTCAAGTGCGAGTTTTTCCTCTCACAAGTGGACAATCGGCGCTGCTCAGGCGGTGAGTCTGGGCACAACAAGCCAATCCAAGTGTGTGAGGGGACAGAAAGTAGTGTTGCCCAGATTAGCACAACATCATTTCTAGCTTATGAACAACCACGACCACACATACATGCTAGCCAATATTGCACCTCGTCCAAGTTGATGAAACACTCCACAATTATACATAGGGCATAAATAATCCGCTGCCCATGGTTGCGGTCGATTTAGACGCGCTGCCCATAGTCAATTTCGACCCGCACGCGGTGTCCAAAGTCGAAATCGACAAGCATGCGCTGCCCATAGTCGAAAACGACTAGACAGCGGTGCCCATGTTTTTCGTCGTGCGAGCGAAAAACGAAAAAAATGACAACTGTACCCACGCCCTCGAAGTCGAACTTCGCCGACTTTGAGGGCGAAGTGGGCGAAAAATGACACTGGCATCGCCGATGTCAGAAGTCACCCTGCCGCGACTTTTGGAGGTCGCAAGTGCGAACTCCAAAAGTCGCGACAGGGTGACCGTCGCGACTTTTGAGGTGCGCACTCCAAAAGGGTGCACCGCAACTCGCAAACCCCCCCCAAAATATACGACAAACCCCCTAGTTACACTAGGGGGTTTGGGTTTTTTTTTTTTACTTGCCTGGGCATCTGCCGGGCCCCGCGGTAACGGGGCCCGGTAGATTCCTTTTCTTCTTATTGGGATTGTGTCAGTACCACACGGTGACCTCTGGCCTCGTTGCACACTCACCTCACTGACGCAGGTGACTAACTGGAGAGAGACAACTCTTGCTGGCTGCTACGCTATGGTGGCATGATCTCACGGCGAATCTCGCAACCAGGCATCAGGACAAGTTTCACAGGACTCTGGCTGGCGTGCATGTGTGCACACACATTTGCCTCGGGTTCACACACTCACCTGTTCTTTGACAGATTTTCCCTCCACTGACCTACTTGACAGGTTGCAACTTTTAGTGGGTACTTTGGTTCGGTTCAGTGAACTCGGGTGAGAACGTGCGAGATCGAGCTCGCTGCTCGCTCGCTCGCTCTCCCCACCCGACGGCTACCACTTCAGTGCCTGTGACCCGTCATTTT
>SZWC01000410.1:191112-237536 GCA_023375785.1 Penium margaritaceum
TATCACGGCCCTCCATCACGAAGACCGCGATGGAGGGCTGCATTCTAGCATGGCATGCCCCATTTCGCCATCCTTGAGCAGCGACATGCGTCGTTGTTTGAGCATGGTGAAAACAGGGGGAAGGGATAGAACTTATTGTTGCCGGACAGGGGCGAACAGCTGGAAACCTAGACTAGAGCAGCGTTTTGAGGCTATAGCGTCACTAAAATAGGAATGGCCCCACGCTCGTAGCTTTGCACTATTGCCCCCTTCCGCTGTTCTGAGTCTGTGAGAAAGAAACTGCGCGTTGAGGAGTTAGCGCCAGAAAGGCAGTGGAAACTGAAAAGAACTGATTGGCAACTAAGAATGAACAGTGATGGGAGACTCCTCCAAGTTCTAACTCCCTCCACCCCCCCTCCCCAGCTCTGTAGAGCTTGTTACTTAGCTTCCTAGCCAATCAGAAAAAATGACTTATTTTCTGGCTGGCAGGGTTTTCTCGGTGAGCCCTGCCAGATGGCCGACAGTCCAAAACCTGGGCGTCGTCCGTTTTGCCTGAAAACTGGACCATACCATAATACCAACGCTGCAAACGCAGTCGTACGGTCATAATCATCTAGAAAAATAACAGAGAGGAGTTATGGCCACCTAGACCCAGGTAGCGTCTGCACTAGTCCCCGGTAACAACAGTGTCAGATTAACATGAGACTTGGACCCTAAGCAAAACATGACGTTGCAGACGCAATGGTGCAGTCAGGTCCAGCACTGGACGCATGCAGATAGCAGTTGCAGTGGCAGTGACCGCCACTGGCACAACTACCGAGGAGGCCTGCCGATGGAGCTCAACACGTTGACCGTCGAAGGGAGGAGGCTCCTGCAAACGACGTGTAGGCCTCGGCATGCGTCGGCTCCACCGGATGACACTCCAGCACCACCGTGTCTCGCCGTCAGTCATCTGCACGCCGATGTAAACAAGTTCGGAGGACACAACAGAGCACAATGAGAGATGCGCAAAAAACCAACACTTCCCCATGACTCACAGGCACAGTGTACATGGGCGGGCAGCGACACATCCAACAAATAGACTCCCCTAGGGCATACAGAGACACAGGCTGGGGCAAAGTGTGAAGCTCACGGACGCACACCAACCGAACTTATAGCCTTCTTGAACAAGTCGTGCTTCAGTTGGTCAAGAAGTCAGCCACCTGCCATGCTGTCTCAACCCACACGACGCTGACGCTGCCGTCATACAACAATGAACGCACATAGTGATAATCAACATTGATGTACTTTGTGCGTGTGTGATACATGTCGTCATTGTCGGCGATGGACATGACACTCTCATTGTCACAGTGCAACAGGATGGACGCATCGGACTGATGTAACTCGGACAACAGACGACGCACCCATATGCTCTCACATGCGCCTGAGCCAAGGGCCATGTACTCAGCCTTAGCAGGGCTGCGTGCAATGCACCCCTACTTGCCACTTCGCCAGGACACAGTCGTGCCACCAATCAGAAAGATCCTGCCGGTGCAGCTCTTACCGTCCGGACTGCCGGCCCGGTCACTGTCTGTGTCGCCCAACGCGAAAACACACGGCTCTCGGCGGAACATGAGACATCGCTGTGGAGTCCAGATGACATAGCGCAGTACTTGGATCGCGGCCTCAAAGTGGAGGTGACGCGGCTCTTGGGAGAATTGAGCCAGGAGGTTGACGGTGAACGCGATGTCTGGGCGCGTCGTCGTCGCCAGGAACATCAGTCATCCGATGATTCGCAGATACGTGGTCACGTTAACTGGCTCCCCTGCAACGACTGGGTCAGGATTCTTGAGCTTCACCTGGCCATCGGCTGACATGCGTGAGAAAGCGCCCGGCACGAGGGGCAGGTCCTTGGTGAAACGAGCGGGTAGATTCTACATGTAGGCAACCTAGTGGAGGTGTAGGATGCCCTGGGAGCGATCATGCTCGAGCTCCATGCCCACGAAGACTCGGGTAAACCTGAGGTCCTTCATCTGGTGTGCGGTGTGCAGCAGGTCCTTGACACACTTAATGTGTCCGGTGATGCAATGAGGAGGTTGTTGACGTAGGCCAGGATAACGGCGAAGGTATGGCCTCGCGGGCTGATGAACAGTGCGGAGTCAGTAGTGTTGCGAAGGAGGCCGCCACGGAGAAGTGTGCGAATAATCTACTAGTTGTAGTACCAATGCGACTGTTTCAGACCATAGGGAGCCTTCTGCAGCTGCCAGACCTTGCCAGTGCCATTGTCAAAACCTAGAGGCTACACCATTTAGAGCTCCTCGCCCTCCTGCGAGCCATGGAGGAAAGTGTTGCTCAAATCCATCTGATGCAGCTCCCACCTGTGTTGGGCAACCAGGCTGAAGAGCGCCCGATTAGTGGAGAACCGGCCAATAGGGACAAACATCTGGTCGTAGTCGACCCCAAGGACCTGAGCAAACCCCTTGGCTATTAGTCAGGCATTGTACTTGTCCAAAGACCCGTCCAGCTTCCATTTGCGCCAGAAGACCCATTTGGCATTGATGGCTTTCTGGCCTGGCGCGAGATCGACGAGGTCATACACGTGGTACTACCGGATAGCAACAAGCGTACGTAACATCCCAGTGTGCGGCCTTGGGAGAAGCACGAGCCTCGGGCAGGGTGGATGGATCCTCCTGGCGTGCCATTGAGCGGATTTCGAGGGCATGTGCGTCTTGAGCCCCAAGTGGGATACGCGTGAGTGCTGCCATGACGGCATGCCGGTTGTCCTGATGGAGCATGACGTAGCCTAGTGCAGAGCCGTATGGAGGTCTGCAATGATGGCCAAAGTGATTAGGCCGAGGGCCTTGGTATCAGGGTCCCCACTCACGACCGTAGGAGTGGACGAGACACGTGAGGCGACGAGGGGCCGAGGTACCACAGGGTGCGGTGCGGCGGTTTGCGTGCTCACTGACGGCCTAGGTCAGAGGCTGCCGCCTGGGCCACGTGTGTAGAGCACGAGACAGCTCAGAGGGGACAGCCGGAAGCAAGTCCGAGGGGCTAGCGGAGGCGGATGGGGCTTTTGGCCTGAAGGGACTGAAGGACGTAGACAGGGCTGCCGACCCAGAGGGACCAGCGGACGCAGACGGTGCTGCTGGCTCTGAGGGACCTGCGGACACGACTGGAGCTGCCGGCTCGCAAGGACCACCGAACGGGATTGGGGCTGCTGGCCCAGAGGGACCAGCAGACGCAGGCGGGACTACTTGCCCGGAGGGACCACAGGACGCGGGCGGAGCTTCCGGCTCGGAGGGACAAGCGGATGCGGACAGAGCTGCCGGCCCGGAGGGGCCAGCGGACGCGACTTGAGCTGCCGGCGCGCACGGGCCAGCGGACACGACTGGGATGCGGGCTCGAAGGGACCAACGGACGGGCCTGGGGCTGCTGGTTTGGAGGGACCAGGGGATCCAGGTGATGTACCGCTCGGAAGCGGTAGGATGGAGGTCAGACTCACCACTCATCCACGTGATGGGAGGGACTTCGAGGAGCCATAGAGAACAAGGTCACGGGACAACAGCTCCTTGAAGAAGAGGGTATCGTGTGACTCGATGATGTAGTGTCGGGAGGGATCCCAGAAGTGCCAGGCTTTGGACTGACGGGAGACACTGACAAAGGTGCATGGACGCTCTTGGGGGGCAAGCTTTCTGCGCTGCTATGGGACGGGCAGCCACATAATGGCCACACAGCTATAGACGCGAGCAAGGCGGAGGTTAGCCCGCTGACCGCACCAGTGCTAGTACGACGTGGACTAGCGGGGAAGGGGTCCATGGGGAATCCGGTTCGAGAACCACGTCATGTAGGCCATGCCTTCGAAGTAGAAACCATCGGAGAGGCCAGACTCGACCCGCATAGTGCGGGCGGCATCAGCCATGGTGTGGTTCTACCGCTCGGCGACGCCGTTCTGGGCTGGCGTGTAAGGCGTCAATGTCTCGTGATGGATTCCACGGGAGGCGAGGAAGGTCGGGGTATCTCCCATATACTCGCCACTGCGATTGGAGTAGAACTAGCAAAGATAGAGACCACACTCGCGTTCTGCACAGACAAGACAATCCTGAATGGTGGGAGCAACATCGCTCTTCTGCCGAAGGCAAAAGACCCAGCTGTAGCGAGAGTAGTTGTCAATGAGGGTGAGGACATAGCGTCCATGCTCCCCGAAGGACTCTGTAGGAAGAGGACCCATGACATCGGAGTGGACCAAGTCCAGAGGGGCAGACGCACGAGAGGATAGAGGGTAAGTGGACTGGTTCATCTTGCCCTGGGTGTAATCAATGGACTCAGTGGGCCACGGCCAGGGGAAGGAGGCCAGGTTGAGGCCCTTGGCCGGCTGGGTGCGGAGCATGCTATTTACAGTTGCAGAGTGGACGTGGAAAAGGCGACGGTGCAGGAGGTGTGTTATGAAGAGATCGTGCTAGTGATAAACACATGGCTTGTGGAGCCCGACGTGGAGGGGATGGAGGGAAATGAGGATAGACGAGGCGCATGGCACAGGTTGCCATGGGCGGTGCCGTGAAGAACGACAAGACCGGATGGATGAAACGACACAATGCCAACGTCACAAGAGTGTAGGACGTCCTTGCTCATGCGGTCAAGGGTAGTGACGGAAATGAGGCTGAGCTCAAGACCTGGGATGACGAGGACGTCGATCACAAAGACATCACTAGCAGGACCGCTGAAACGAACGATGCCAACGTCGCAGACAGGTAACACATGTCCAGAGCTCGTCCAAACACCGGACACATCACCAACGGGATCAAGCACACTAAAGGCCTCATGAGAGGCTGTCATGTGATGCGTGGCCCTGGAGTTGATGATCCAGGTCTCGACACGGTCCTGGTCTGGGGTCACAAGATCGCTTACGGTCACGAGGCAGCAAGCAAGAGATGTGAACGCGGTGGTCGGAGGTGCGAAACGGGACATCCAATCATCAAGCCATGAGACATCGTTACAGAGAGGGGCATGAGAGGAGGACATGGGAGATGACGAAACGGATGAGGGACTAGGACACAACCGCAGCTCAGTCTCAGTCATGCAGGACAGAGTAAGTGAGCAGGAGGTGACGCAACGCGCACTTCCTTGGCGGGGAGGGTGAGACAGGTCGAGCTCGAGCACGATGAACTGCTCTAACTGACGCTCGCGGGTGGAGGGCGTGGGAGTATAAACCTAGTGCGGTGTGACAGCGCCAGAGCCCGGAAGGGAGGAGGGTTGTACCGGTGATAGAAAGGGTGGCACCAACGGCTGCGGATGATATTGCTGTAGAGTTGGTGACGGAGGGGCCGGTGCGACCGTCGGAGTAGTGGAGCTCCCGGACGCGGTGGAGGCATCAGGGCCAGCGACACTTATGATAGTAGAGGCAAGACGACGCTCACGCAGGCAACACATGGTCGCGATGACGCGTACCTTGTCTATTGGGAGTGGGTGTGTATACTACCAGTGACCTGGCTGGCCATAGTTGTGGCAGAATGAACCACCACCAGTGGACCCGGTCGGCTCATACTGTTGGTCCTTGTCCTTCTTGCCTTTGTGCTTCTTCTTCCCTAGTGACAAGGAGCTGGTGGATGTAGCTCCTGTGGAGGAGGTGACTGCCATGGAGGCGACGGCAGGTGAGGCGAGGGCCTTTGTGCGCTGGAGGCATGACTCCAGACGAGCCTCCTCAATCCTGAGGAATACCTCGTATGCCGAGGGCTGCCATCATGGAGAGGACATACTAGGTGTAGTGAACGAAGACGCCATCAAACGCGTCAGTGGCACCGCTCTTAATGGCCAAGAGTGCAGTGAGAGGGGATGGAGCGGAGTTGCTCAGACGACGGAGGATGTCCTCTGCACGCTACCACTAGGAGGTGACCGTATCAGTCTCCCCCATGTGCAGGGAGTTGAACTCCCGGAGCAGACGGCTGGTCTCAACTAGGCTAGATAGGCGATGGGAATGCGTGAGGATGTGCCACGTGCGTGTAGGATCTGGAGTCCTGCTAGACATGAAGTCTCCGAGGAAGGGCTCAATGGCGAGGCGTGACGCCGGAGGGGCCACCGGGACAAGAGCGCATACGGTGCGACCAGCATCATGCAGCTGGTCGGCCTGAGAGGCGTCGTACGGGAGAGTGTAGCATGGCCACAAACCCTCTCCCAGTGTCCAGATGTTCCCAGCTCCGGAACTGCTCGCCGGCCCAGAGCGGCGAGGGCGGGGTCTCAGAGTCCTTTGGCCTACGGCCGGCACCCAGTGTGGGGCCAAGGACTGACGTGATCGTCTACCACTGGCGCTGGTTCTACTACTACGCCAGGTAATACGTGATAGTAAAAACAGCAGGACTAGCGTGCCCAGGAGGAAGGAAGGGCGACGGGGTACTGGCGTGAATCTGTGGTGTCAGTGCCTGCAGTGTTGCAAGTTGATGCGTCAGTATAGCATAATGCTAGAAAATGGCAGCCAGGGGGTCGGATGAGCCGGCAACAAAACCTGTGGATTGTTGTTGCTGTTACTACAGATACCGCTGTTGTTGCTGCTACTATAGCTATTGCTGTTATTGCTGCTGCTGCTACTGCTGCGGCTACTGGTGCTGCTAGTGTTGCTATTGTGGCAGCTGCTGTTGCAGCTGCTGTTGCGTCAACGGTGGCTACTACTGTTGTAGAGGCTGCTGCTGTAGTGGTTGCTACTGCAGGGGCAGCAACAATTCCTGCTGCTTTTGTTGCAGATGCTGTAGTTACTACACAAAATGAGGGCTAGGGGTTCCTTGAATGGAGGATGATCCTTCCCCACTGGGACTGTTCGGCATGTCGCCCCTCCCTCATTTGTCCTTGTCTGTTTTGTTTTCCCCCCTTTGTTTATTTTTCTCCCTTTTTCCTTTTGCTGACGTCAGTAGTGACGTCAGTAGTGAGGTTGATACACTATTGCTGATGTCAGCAACAGTCCGCTAATGTCAGCAGCAAGGTGTTGCCACCGTGCTGCTGTTGCTGCTGATGTTGTAGCTGCTATGGCCAGTGCTGTTGCGGCTGCTATGGTTTCTGCAGCTGCTGTGTATGCTGTGGCTGCTGCGGCTGCTGCGGCTACTACGGCTGTGGTGGCTACCGTAGCTGCTGCTGCGGCTTGTCAGGACTAGTGCATGGCTGTACAGCTACCATGGCTACAACTGCTCTGGCGGCTTGTCGGTGTAGCTATGTGGCCGCGTGTATGCGTGGTTGTGCAGCTACCTGGCTGCGTAATAGCTGCACGAATACGTGGCTGCGTGGCCGTGTGGCCACGTGGCTGCGAGGCCGCGGGGTTGCGTGGCTGTATGGCTACGCGGCTGTGTAGCTACGTGGCCGCGTGGCTGTGCCACTACGTGGCTGAGCGGCTGCGTGCTGCGCAGCTCCGCGGCTGGCTGTGAAACTGTTGTCGTAGCTCCTGTTCAACTGTGGCAGCTGTTATGCAACAGTGGCTGCTGTCGTGGCTGTTGAGGCCAAAGCTCTGCGTTGCAGATCTGTAGTGTGGCTACTGCTACTGTGGCTGTAGAGGAGAGGGATGGGAGGAGGGAGAGAATACTCCCCTTGTCTGTGGCGCAGTCGCCGCGTGTGTCAGTGTTGTCACGGCGTTGCCCATCACGTTGCCATCCGCCAACGCTACCGTCGTCGTGGGGTTGGTGCTGCCAAAAATATTTCGGTAGCATTTCTCCCACATCGAGAAAGTTTTGACGACACAACCCGGCGGGGCTAACTCTGCCAGGAAAAATCCGGTAGAGTTTCCCGTGTACGGGCACATTTCTGGGACCGTCAGTGTAGAATTAGGCCTGTACGCCTTGCTGTTGCTCAGATCTGTTGCTTCTGCTGCACTCTAGATTGGATACCAAGCTGGAAACCTAGACTAGAGCGGTGTGTTGAGGCTGCAGCATCACTAGAGTAGGCATGGCTCCACGCTCGTTGCTTTGCACTGCTGCCCCCTTCCGTTGCTCTGAGTCTGTGGGAGAGAAACTACGCGCTGAGGAGTTAGCACCACAAAGGCAGTGGAAACTGAAAAGAACTCATTAGCAATTGGGAATGAATAGCAATGTGAGACCCCTCCAAGTTCTAGCTCCCCCCCAGCTCTGTAGAGCTTGTTACTCAGCTTCTGGCTGGCAGGGTTTTCTCGGTGAGCCTTGCCAGATGGCCGACGGCCCAAAACCCGATCGTCATCCGTTTTGCTTGAAAAGTGGACCATACCATAATACCGACACTGCAAACGTTTTCGTGTGATCAGAATCATCTAGAAAAATAGCAGAGACGAGTTATGGCCGCCAAGACCCACGTAGAGTCCACACTAGTCCCCGGTAACAACAATGTCATATCAACATGATACTTGGACCCTAAGCAAAACATGACGCTGCAGACGCAATGGTGTAGTCAGGTTCAAGAATGGACGTATGAGGACAGCATCTGTAGTGGCAGTGACCGCCGGCGGCACGACTGCCGAGGAGGCCTGTCGATGGAGCTGATCACGTTGACTGTCGAAGGGAGGAGGCTCCAGCGAACGTTGTGTAGGCTTCAGCATGTGTTGGCTCCACCGGATGACACTCCAGCAGCGTTATGTCTTGTTGTCATTCATCTGCACGCCGATTTACACAAGCCGGGAGGACACATCAGAGCACAACGAGAGATGCATAAAAAACCAACACAAATGATGCTCATTATTCCGTCAGAGGGGTATATGAGGCTTATTGTTCCAACGGAGGGGCGGATGAGGCTAATTGTTCTGATGGAGGGGTATATGAGGGTCACGGGTGACAAAACAGGGGGGAATTGGCATTTTCACCGTTTGGCCAAAAAGGGTTCACGCCATCAAGTCAATTTCAGCCTACCCATAAGAAATTCGGCCCTCAACATCGAGGGAAGTACCATCTATTGATATGGTTTTTAAACAAAATAGCTACATCCATAAGTTGCAGAAGATTCATGCGGTTTCCAAATTTACAAAATGAAAGAGCTCCCTATCTTCTTGTTATGCCGAACGGAGCGTAGATGGTGAACAGGTAGGAGTTTCAAGGCAAATAATGGTTGAGAATTGGACACTTGAGTAATTTATACTTAATAGTAAGTGTAATTTGATGACACGTGTCAAAATGATTGAATACATACATACACGTATCGAGCTACAAATAAGACGTAGTCGGTGTCATTGGGTCGATCGTCGAGCGACGCGTGTGGAGTCGCGTCGTGAGTGGTCGGATCAAGAAGCTGCACCAACGAATTGGGGGGCTTCAAAGATCGACGGCGAAGATGCAAGATGCATGTTTACAAATCTTGATATATCTTGATGCATTGAGAAGTCGAACGAAAGGTTGTGAAACTTTTGTCTTCGATTCTCGAAAGTGGTCAAAGTTTTCAGAAACTTGGAGAAGGTTCGCCAGAGGGCTGGGGTAGTTGGCTGAACTGCCCTCGACCGTCGGGTTAAAAATTGAGGTCTCGACGTGCGGTGGGATATTTGTGTAATGAGAGAAATGTCCACTCGGAAGATTGGGGACTCTTGTACGTCTGGTACGTAACACTTCTCCCCCTTTTAGCCGCGACGTCTCGGCGCGCGTGCAGATGTGGCCTGGTGACAGTGGTAGTACCCTTCGATCAGGTGATCGACGTCATGGAGGTTGTCATAGGGTTCCCACCTATTATGCGCGGCATCGTAGCCGTGCCACTTGACAAGATATTCTTTCATTTTTCCACGTCATCGATGGCCTTGAATTTCCTCGATGATGTACTATGTATCATTGTCCACATGTACAGGTGGAGAGAGAAGCACATCCATGCCCGGGAAGTTCTCTCTGGGGTCTCGGTAGTACTGAACTCTTCTGATGTGGAACACCAGGTGAACTTGCATAGTGTCGGGGAGTTTGATTCGCGCGACCGCGAGGATTTGCATGCGCTCAACCTCAAACGGTCCCAACCATTGGGGTTTGAGCTTTGAACAACTGGCTCCGCGGAGTTTGATGTTTGTCGAACTGAGGAGAACAATGTCGCCTGCGGCAAACACATCGTCGCTACAATGTCCGTCCGTTTCTCGTTTCATCACTGCTTGTGTCTTCGCAAGTGTCTGTAAGTGTTTCATCCCAGATGGTAAAGAAGTCGCGGCATTGGACGTCAACCGTGAGAATGTTGCTCTCGTTGAATAGTCGAGCTGGTGTGGCGAACATTTTTCCATACACCACTTCAAGCGGAGTTTTATCCGTTGCGGTGGACATTGTCGAATTATATGCAATTTCGGCAGTCGGGGGTTTTTGTGCCCAATTTTCCCCGTGAGGTTTGCATCATGTTCGAAGAAGTTGTTCAAGCATCTGAATGGTCCACTCGGTTTGGCCGTTGGTTTGAGGATGGAACGCCGTTGAAAGCTGGATCTAACTACCGTAGGAAGTCATCACTTTGTGCCAAAAACGGCTGGTGAATCGACCGTTCATGTCGCTTGTAATGGTTCTCAGCACGTCGTGTAGCTGTATGATGTTGTTTAGAAATTGTCGCGCCGTTCCTTTGGCGATGACAGTGGTTTTCGTCGAAAAGAAAACGTCATTTTGGAAAGGGCGGAAAGCCCATATACCCCTCATTTTGGACAATTAGCTCCATCCACCCCTACCTCACAACAATAAGCCTGATCCGTCCCTTCTACACGGACGCGAGTTTACAGGCGGAGAAAATCAATGATATACCCCTCTCATTGGTCAAAAGATAGCATGTCAACGTCGCATAGATGCGGCATTGACATGCTGATGTCACATTTTTTACCCAATCACCACAAACTCCTTAATAGAAGGGTTTGTGATTTTTTGCAAGTGGTTTGCCGGGAGTTTGCATGGGGAGTCCGAGACTACCCATGCGTTGAAAGGCAACCTGCTGGGCCTCACTACCGCGGGGCCCAGCAGGTGCCTGTGCAAAAAAAAAACCCTAAAACCCGGGTGTAATTGTGGGGGTGGATTTGTTTTTAGCTTGTACATCAAACGTGGGTATAAAGTTGAAAAAAAATATAAAATAAAACAAAAGGGATTTTTGACTCCCCATTGATACAGTAGGGATTCCTACGGATGCTCGTTCACCGGAATCCCCGGCCAATTCCCCCCACCCCCCTACCTCACGGTAGTCCACCGGCCAAATGTTCCATCGCGACCTTCAATCACGAGGGCCTCGATCGGCGGGCGGATGGGTGGACAGGTGGGTTGCGAGAGGCGGGGGGGGGGGGGGGGGGGGGTTGGCGGTTGACGAAGTACTGACCGAAGAACGTCGGCTGGAAATCCCCCCCCCCCCCCCCTCCCCCACCCCTCGGGCATGTCGTGCTAGAATGTGGTCCTCCTTCACGACGGCCGCGATGGAGGGCCGCATTCTAGCATGGCATGCCCGAATTTTCCATGCTTAAGCGGTAACATGAGTCGCTATTTGAGCATGGTGAAAATGGGGGGGGGGGATTGGGCTTAATATTGCCGGACAGGGACGAATGGGGATTTTTGTTCTGACGAAGGGGTATAAGAGGGTCGCGGGTGACAAAACGGGAGGAATCTGCAGTTTCACCGTTTTGGAAAACCTGTTGACCACCATGAGGATTGCGTCATATCCCTTGGGTGTGACCGGTATTCCAGTGACGAAGTCCATGGAGATTTCGGTTCAAGACTTGGTTGGAATGGGGAGCGGCTGCAGATGTCCGGGTGGCCTCGTGCGATGGGAATTTGTCAGTAACATGTGTCACAGGATTTGCAGAAGTTGGCCACGTCGGATTGCATCTTGTCCCACCGGTAGTGCTTCGCAGGCTTCTTCAGTGTCATGGCATTCTTCGAGGAGCATGTGGCGGAGCTCATCGTTCGGGGGAATGACCACCTGGCGAGTGAATCGTCGTCACCAGTAGGATGTGTCCTACCAAATCTTTGCCATCTCGTACCATGTTGTTTTTAACCTCAGTGATCAGATCTGGTCAGCGGTTGAGCGCGTCTGCTGGGTTGGTTTTGCCGGGTTGGTACTCGATATCGTAGTCGAACCAGGATTCAAGGAACTCCATCCACCGGGTTTGATGTTGACTGAGGTTCGTCTGTGTCTTAAAATATTTCAGCGCATGGTGGTCGGTGCATTCAAGATAGCACCGCCATGTCTTAAATGCATGTTTGAACGCCACCATTTCCTCCTCGTGTACAGCGTAGTTGAGTCCCGGTCCCCACAGCTTTCACGACATGTATGCGATCGGTTGCTCTGTGTTGCCATGATCTTGTAGGAGGACCGCGCCGATGGCTCAGTCTGAGGCGTCCATAGCCATGAAGTAGTCGACCGCTGGATCGTCTAATCGTAGGATTGGCACAGAGGTCAGAGCGTACCGTAAAGCGATGAATGTTTCTTGTTCGTTGTCTCCCCACTGCCACTTGTTTCTTTTTAACGAGATCGGAGAGAGGCGCTGACACTCGTGCGTAATCCCGTTTGAAGCACCGGTAGAGATTGAAGAAGCCAAAAAAAAACTTGAATTTCTCGTACATTGGTCGGTGTCGGCCAATCAGCGACGAATTCCACTTGTTTTTTGGATGCATGGTGATCCGTCCGCCGTTAATGTTGTGACCCAAAATTGCGATCGAACGACTACCAAAATCGTACTTTGATATTTTTCCGAAAACTTCTCTCTTTGTAAAGCTTTGAGGACTTTTCAAAGATGTCCATTGTGCTCCTTGTGTGTGCGGTTGTACACCAGGATGTCGTCGAGATATACCACAACAAAATCGTCAAGGTATGGGCGGAAAATGTTGTTCATTGCCACCATGAATGTCGCGGGGGCATTCATAAGTCCAAACGGCATGACCATAAACTCGAAATGCACGTAGGGTGTTCGGAACACTGTGTTCTAGATGTCGGCATCTGCCATGCGGATCTGGTGATAACCGCTACGTAGATCAATTTTGGTGAAAATTTGAGCTCCTTGGAGTTGGTCAAAAAGTAATTCGACTCGGGGAAGAGGGTAGCGGATATTGATGGTAGCTTCGTTCAATGTCCGGTAGTCCACGCACATCCGTATTTTTCCAATTTTACTTTTTACAAATAATACTAGTGCTGCGTAAAAGGGGAGGGGGGGTCGTAGAAAAATGAGTTGAAAACTCACTTTTCTACGACTTCTGCCCCACCCCTTTTTGGCCTGCTGCTTGCCTCGGTAGTTGCGAGCAATATGCCAGAATTTTTCGTAGTTATGGAAGGTGTGCGTATCTCTCTGGTCGACGGCGTCCACTTCCATCGGAGTTGAGGGGTCCCCCGACTGGTTTTTTTTTGTTCCCACGATAATTGTGGTTGGGAGGTTGCCAGCCGTAGGATGCGTGGATCCGAGCATTGTAGCCAGCATTTTCGATCCTTTATGCTTCTGCGATCATCCGCGCTAAGTCGTTTTGCATGCCAAAAATGACAATTGCTTGCCGGATGTATCGTTTGAGGCCGTTGTTGTAATGAAAACAGAGCTCGTCAGGTGCGATGTCTGCACCAGTGATGACCTTGGGGAATCTCTGTGCGTACTCTGCCAAGCTAGACTGCTGACGGAGACGTTGGACCTTGTACTGAGTGTCGAATTTCTTGTTCAGCCGTCCGAATCGAGCGAGCATTGCGTGCGAGAACTTGTTCCAGTCAGTTGGTGGCATCAGCGCATTTTTCCATTGCGGGTTGATCTACTCCAAGGGTAGAACGCTTGCGGTCGGCAATATGAGACGGGCGCCATTAGCCGTTGATGAGGCCTTACCGGTCTCTTGCTGCTGTTGGATGGCCTTTAGATCAGACCACCAACTTAGTACCATGCCACACAAAAGTGCAGCCGCGAGGTCAATCTTCTTTTGGTTGTCTTCGGCCCGAGCAGCGGTGAAATATACCTCCAGACTCGTCAGCCACATCTGAGCCGTCGGTCCATTGGAATTTGCGGGATCAAACGGTTGGGGAGGGGCCGAACTGCTCAAGAGTTGGGTATTTCTCTCGACGACCACCGCCTCTAGTGCACTTGCGTTACAAAGAGCCTCCATCACGACATTGAATTATTGGAGCAGATGGCTTTTGATCCCCTCGAACATGGAGATACGGTTCATCAGTTCCTCATTGATCCGCGCCTGTCGTCCGGTGCCACCTGTAGTTCCTGTTGTCGACGTCGAGGCTGTCAGTAGGGGTGGCTGGTTTACCGCCGTCGGATCCGTGACCGGGTTGGTTGTCGGATCCGTCGTGATTGATCCAGCCACCACGTAGCCTGCCACGCCAGCTTTTGCTGCTGCTTCAGGGTTCACGTGCATAGGCATGTTCTGCTCCTCCATTGCTGAAGTCATCGTCGAAGACCCGTTGGTGGTTGGCGGATGAGCTTGCTCACTTCACGTCGTAGTCACGAATTATGCAAAGTCTTGACGTGCAAAGTGCACTGCTGGCTTGTGCAAGGTAGTCCTCTAGATGGGTAAACTAGTCAAATGCATCTCTAGGATTGCTGCGCTCTGATACCAAGTGTTATGCCGGACGAGTGTAGATGGTAGGAGTTGCGAGGCAGAACACAGTGGAGAATTTGGGGCACTTGAGCAATTTATAATTAGTGGTAAGTGTAATTCGATGAAAAGTGTCATAATCACCAAATGCATATATACAAGTGTCGAGTTACAAATGAGATGTAGTCGGGGTCGTTGGGTTGATCATTGAGTGATGCGTGTAGAGTCGCGTCGTGAGTGGTCGGATCAAGAAGCTCCACCAAGGAATCATAGGATTTTTAAGATGGACCGCGAAGATTCAAGATGCATCTTTATAAATCTCAATATATCTTGATGCGTCGAGAGGTCGATCGAAAGTTTGTGACACTTCTCTCCTCGATTCTTGAAAGTGGTCGAAGTTGTCAAAAAGTTCTAGAAGGTTTACCGGAGGGCGGGGGCAGTTGGTCGAATTATCCTCGATGGCCGGGGTGAAAATTGAGGTGGCAACGCACGGTAGGCTATTTGTGTCATGACAAAAATTCCGACTTGGGAGATTAGGGACTCGTTTACGTCTGGTACGTAACACGACCGGTCTTAGGAAAAGAACAGATTTTCTAGAGAAAACTACGGTGAAAATGCTGACTACCTCCTGTTTTGTTGTGCGTGACCCTCATGCCGGCCATAGAACCATACATCTTATCCACCCCTACCGCAGAGCAATAAGCCCCATTCACCCCTGCCTCTTTCCGGCAATCATGGACCCCATCCGCCAACCGTTTTCACCATGCAAAAACAACAACACATGTTGCTGCTTAAGCATGGTGAAAACGAGCATGCAATGCTAATTTTCTGTTACGCCGAACCGAACGTAGGTCGTTCACAAGGATGAGGTGTAAGACGGAAGATAATTTAAGGATTGGGGACAATTGGATAACTGGTATTACCGTATTACTGAAGTTATTTGGAAGTATATTCGCGAAGATTTTTTTCCGGGATAATTCAACGTACAGGGACTGAGTTTTGAACCGCTCTCGAAGTACCCTCCTGGTCTTTACGCCCAGTAAATTTTGAAACAAGCCAGCCGTGTCATGCCCTCATGTGCAAGAAACTCATGACAAGGAGATTGCTGTTCAGGCGACCGAATATGCTTGCTCGAACTCGGACGAGCAAATCGAGGGTCGCCCTTGTGTGGATGTTGTCAACGTCCACACGACAGTTGTACTTTGTGAGGTCATTGCCCTCACTTGAGCGACAGCCAATGACAGTTTCTCTCTTGGCCGTCGGGCGAAATTCAAACTGAACCGCGGAATGGGTCTTTCTTTCTTTAATTCAAAGTCGAGACAGGGAAAAATTTCAACCATTACAAAAGTAACCATGAGGAGTAAATCTCCGGGTTTGGAAATGATAAGAATTAATTTGCTTCCGAATCATTGCGGTACTACGTAAGCAAGAAATATAATTCAATGACAAGTGTCGAGTGAGTTGAACACATATATACAATATCGAGAATGAGAATGAGGCATATGTTGGGTCCTCGGTGCTCAAGCCTAGCGACTCGTGCAAGGTTGCACTGTGAGTGGCTGATTTGTGAAGCTCCGCCGAGATGTAGAGGGACTTCAAGAATATGGAGGTGCTTCTTTATAAAAGTCTTGTGCCACTGAGAAGTCGATCAAACAACATCAAAATGTCAATATGGTTCGGGACACTATTATCAACCATACTGGAAGCTAGTCAAACTTGTCTGAAACTTCTCGAATGGAACACTGCTTGTTGGGACAGGTGGCCAAAATACCCTAGGCGGGATGGCGTAAAAATCCTGAATTCATCGCGCACTGGGCCATGAATGTAAAGGCAAAAATGCCCACTTGCGGGGTTTAGGGACTCGTGCCTCCACTTTTAGCAGCGACGTCCCGGCGCGCTAGCAGACGTAGGCCGTTGAGGGCGAAAGTAAATGTCGATCAGATGATCTATGTCTCGGAGGTTTTTTTATGTTTTGGATTCTCGTTTACCACTCACATCTCTATTCCCTCTTGTGTCACTATTTATGGTACACACACATGTACAGATTGAGTGATCATGGCCTTACCTAGGAGGAAGTCACCCGAGTGCGTCCTAGCTACTGGTCCTAGCCTCACCAAGCAGTCGACGAGCGACCCAGGAGTATCCCCCGGCAGAAGAACGGCCTACCTTTGACTATCTTTCCTTGATGTGGTTGATGCTAGGGCTTGCACATTCTGAATACCGATCCCTGTATCATTATGACTTGCTTCTGCTGGGTATTTAATGGGAGGTGCATGATTATCTTAGGTGCTGATCCTCAGGGGGCCACCGTTCCAGCTTATGGCTATACACTGGTGAGAAGACACCTTCGGATAGTTCCAAGAGGTCGGGATCGACCCCCAAGTGGCAATATATGCTTGCTCGAGCATCTGCTTGGTGCGGGTGTGTGCTTACCGGTCTTACACTCTCGCTTCTCCACCCCTGAGTTGTCTATCTTTGATGCTACAAAACCTTGCAAGTCAAGTGCTTACCAGATCCATGGCGTGCGACGGGTTCTAGTACGCACCTGCACATGCACAGTCTGTGTTGTAGCTTGCAAGTAACACATCCTAGAAGCTACAGTATGGCTACCAGCTGTTGTGTGCAGCGTCGTAGTCGTGCCACTTGACCAAAAATTCTGTTGTTTTATGATAGCATTGATGTCCGAGGATATCTTCAATCACGTATTCTGTATCTACATCCAACTGGACCGGTGGTGGAGGTACACCGTCTCTGCCAAGGAAGTGCATACTGGGATCCCGGTAGTGCTTGAGTTTGCTGATGTGGAAGATAGGGCGGATCGCCATGCTGTTAGGGGGACGAAGACGAGTGACGACTGGGGTTAGTATATGCTCAATCTCAAACAGTCCCAAGAAGAAAAAAAATGAGCTTCGTGAAGTTTTGTTCTCGGAGTTTGATATTCACAAAGCTGAGGAGGACTCAATTGCATGTGCTGAACCCGTCATCACTGCGATGTTGGTCAGCAACCCGCTTCATAGTTGTTTGAGTCTTTGTGAGGTTCTATCGTGTTTCCGCCCAGATGCTTGCAAAGTCCCTACGGTAAATATCAACCATGGGGATGTTGCTCTGACTCTGTAACCTAGCCTGTGTAGCAGGAAGTTTGTCGTACACCACTTCAAAAGGTATTTTAGCAGTTGTCGCGGAAGTGGCGGAATTGCATGCAAGTTTGGCGGTCTGTAGTTTTGCTGTCCAATTGGTGCCATGGAGCTCGCATAAAGTGCAGAGGAACTGTTCAAGCTTCGTATTGGTCTGCCAGCCAATGTGGTAACCATCTTTTCCACCACCACCAGCTTCAGGGTACACAACCCTAATGTGACCAAGCTGCATACAGTTGTGGTCAATTCCCTCGCAGAAGGTCATGTTATGACGCTCATACACCTCCTCCAGCTCATCGTTATTACAACCGCGCTTGTGTTAGGGGTCTTCTGCCCGCCAACCTTCTTGACTGGGAGGTTTACAGGCGACTTGCCTTTAGTCGCACCTGCTGTCCAGGCTATCCCTTCAGTCCCTATAATACCCATACGCATGTCACGACCTTACTACACACACACAAACACACACACACACACACACACACACACACACACACACACACACACACACACACACACATACACACACACACACACACACACACACACACACACACACACACACACACACGGTCAGCCGTACATCCGAGTAGTGCTTCAGGTTTGCCGAATCCACTTCACTCATGTAGTGAAGCAACACCCTCTAGCTTGTCCAAGTCTGACCCATAGTTGTCATGGAAGTCTTGTCCTTTAGCTTCTTGTTGGCGAGACCATCATGTAAGTCCAACAGCAAGCACTATGAGTACTTTAAAGTGAGGGTCCCATTGCCCCTGGTGAAGCTTTTGGCTTTCTCCACGAGTGCTGTGAAATCACACGTGCGAGAGGAAATCAAGAAAGCTATCCAGCTGCTTAATTCCTTGAGCTTATAGAAGGCTCATTCTGTCTCCTTGCATAGGGTGCATGTCTTACGCATGATAGCGTAGAAAACCTCCCATGGCATGGGCTGCCACTCTTGGTGTGGCCGCTGCACACCCTTCCTTGACCAAATACTTGAAGAGCTTGTCTTTAAGTCACGTTGTGAAAAGGTCGTCCCACTGGCTGAGTGGAGTCTTGTGGGCACGCACATTGTGCTGCATGAACCATTTGGTCTGAGAAACTGCTAGGAAGATTCCTAGCCTTATGCTACTAATGTGACACAATCCAGCCAGCAAGCGCACTAGCAAGCAAGCACGTGTAAGAGACAGCAGGATTTAGGCGAGGGAGACGCAAAAAGTCTCATAAGCTCCAACAACTTCGTAATACAGAGAGAAATGATAACTGAAAAGCACATAGTACGTGCCGTGGAGTACTAAGGGTGACGCACACAACAGTGTTAGTTTGTCCTAAAACCAGCCCAAAACCATTGATCTGACCGTACCTTTATACACAAGTATCCAAACGTAACAACATCTGAACCTTAAGACGTAAAAACTTGAGCCCGATATTGTGACTGGTCACACACACATGCCCGACATCGATCAGTGGAGAAATAATGTAAAACATGCAAATTGGCCTCAAGACCTAGTCCACCGAGAAAACTCTAGCGGCTGTAGAAAAAACTGTAGAGCACCTGAGCAAGTACCCGGGACGCCATGGCAGTTTTCTGGCAGCCATGGATGGGTTGAGCCACCACCCGTTGGTGCTCCAGCGCCAGCTAAGTCCACATCAGGTATGTACACGAGAATGGACATGTTCGAGTGGTCACAGTAAGCTGTACAAACAGACGGGGACAACTCACATCACAATACTCATCCATAGCCTGATGGTACGCATATCCATTCATGTGTAGAATTGACAAAGGTGCACAACGAGATGCTCAACAGTCCATACTCACAAACCCCACAATCAGCCACTTTCAGGCAAGGAGCGAAGTCCGACAGAACGATTGGCCACCATAAACTTTCCATGCGTGAATCAATTGGTCAGGAAGTCAGCCCACTGCATGTTCGTGCCGGCCCAGATGATAGAGATCACCTGTCGCTCCACAAGATCATGCACAACGTGATTCTCAACAGCAATGTCCTTCGTGCATGCATGAAACACACCAGAGTTCTCTGCAATGGCAAGAGCCCTAAGGTTTCACAACACAATGCAAGATATAGACTGAGACAACTCACAAAACAGACGATGTTGTCATACCGCCTCAACAACCATAGTCCCCAGTGCAACGTACTCATCCTATGATGATCTACGTGTGATACATCCTTCCTTAGCGCTATGCCAGGACACAACGGTGCCACCCAACAGGAACATGTAGCATACTTGACTGCTTCCATCAGGGCTCCACGCCCAATCGTTACTGTGTAGCTGTCGATTACCACTAAACACCGCCATCAAATCGAGACTCCGAGGTATGGTGTGGATATGACAAACCGGACCACTCATACAGTTATGTCAAGAGCTCTCGCTCGAGGACACTATAAAAAATGTTTGAGCAGTTTGACAACAAAGGCAATGTTGGGTTGTGTGGTAGTGGCCAAGTACATGAAAGAGTCAATCAGGTGCAAGTACAAGGCCACGTCTAGTATCTCCCCTAGCTGTGCTCGATCATCTACCTTCAGAGCATCCTGCCCCTCAGGTGTGATGGGGTGTTGGAAGTTGTGGGAACTGTACCAAGGAAGTCAGAAAACCGCTCCCCCACAATGCGGGCGTAACGTACCTGATGAAGCAAGAGTGTCCGCCACTGACAATCAAGTACGATCTCCATCTCGAGAAACATATCTGTAGGTCCAAGGTCCTTCATCCTAGAAGCAGCCTGAAGCACTGCCTTGGCCTCCTTCATAATCTCCATAGAAGGAGATGCAATCAAGAGGTTGTCCACATAGACCAGGATGGCGGTGAAGCTCTCAACCGTCAGTCAGTGAATGAGGAACATATCGGCATCACTGTGCATGTAACCTGCATGTGTCAGTGCGCTGGTGATTTCCAAGTTTCAACACCTGAGTGACTGTTTCAAGCCATACAAGACCTTGTGCAAGCGCCAAGGACCATGTAGATCTCCTCCTCTAAGGTTTTACAGAGGAACACGTTGATCACATCCATTTGGTGCAGCTCCTAGTCGTGGTGAGAAACAACTACAAAAAGAGCGCGAGAGGTGGTCATGCGGCCAACGGCTACAACGGTATTAGTAAAATCTACACCCTCAACCTAAGAATCCCTTGGCCATCAAGCGAGCCTCGTAGCGATCTAGTATGCCATCAGGCTTCACCTTCTTGTGAAAGACTCACTTGGCATGTATAGCCTTCCATCCAGGCGAAAGGTCACCAAGCTCATCAACACCGTGCACACGAATGGCTCTCAGCTCATCCTCACAAGCAGCATGCCACAACTTTACATCATGAGCCGAGAGCACCTCTGTCAACATGCCTGGATTAGGGGTTGTCAAGGGAGAGCTCTAGTGGCTAAGACACATACCTTTGGACTGGTTATGATCACGATAAGGTCAGCTGCAGCATCGCAAGCAACTGAGAACTCTCGGAAGATCAACTCTTGACCGACAAAGCATGCTTTGTCAGTGCAGTCCGCCTTGAAACTAAGGCAAATGGCCTTCGTTCCAGGATCACCACTCTGAACAGTGCAAGTGGAGCGTATAGGTGCCGAATCGACTGTCCGTTGAGTCCTTGAGGCCTGTGATCGAAGACAACCACCGGGCTCACAAGAGTAGCCCAAAGTTGTGGTGCTCACCTCTGGCTGCGTAGCAACCGGTTGGTCCACACCCGCATCGACTATAGGCTAGCAAGGAAGGGAAAAGGATGTAGGATGATCATGGACAGGTACTGGCTTGTGCGTCGGAGAAGTAGGGGTAGACAGAGGACCATTTGTGATTGAGGAAACTGCCATGGAAATGAGACGAGGTGTGTTAGAGAAAACAGGCATAGGCACAGAAGTAGGTGTGCCAGAGAGGACCGCCACTGGCATAGAGGCAAGTGTGCTAGAAGGGAACGACACTGGCATGCAAGCAAGTGTGCCAAAAGGAACTGAGACAGACACGGTAGTAGGTGTGTCAAAAGGGACTGAGATTGACATGGGAGCAGGTGTGCCAGAAGGGACTGAGACTGGCACAAGAGGAGGTGTGCTAGAAGGGACTGAAACTGGCATGGGAGCAGGTGTGCCCGAGGGGACTGACACTGGCATAAAAGCAGGTGTACCAGAGGGAGCCGATGAAGCCACCGGACCCACAGCCATAATGGCCGGATCATCATCAGCCGGAGATTGGACCACAAGTGAGGAGGCCCGGACGGACCCATCTATAAGCCTAGACTCCCCCATCCATTGAGAAGCCACACAGGCGGGAACGTGGTCAGTGGTCAGTGAAAGAATGATGGATAGGTCGTGTTAGGTGAGAACCTCAATGAAGAGATCGCCTCGAGACTGGACGATGCGTTGATGAGTAGGAACCAAAAGTGCCAAGCCTTTGACCGTGAAGAATTACCGAGGAAAGCATATATGTGACCACGAGGTGAGACCTTGGACCCCTCCTAGTCCACGGTGTACCAGACGCACGTTAGGGACCTCCAAACACGAGCAAGATGGAGGTTGGCGCAATGGTCAAGTCACAACTTTTACTGCGTGACATGGTTGGGAAGAGGACCGTGCAGTAGGCAGTTCTAGACCCACGTCATGTAGGGAAACCCCTCAAAGGCAAAGGCTCACAAAGATCGCACTCAGACCGTATGGCACAGACCGCATCAACCGTGGTGTGGTTCCTGTACTCAGACACACAATTATGCTATGGTATAGGATGTACAGAGAGTTGGTGAAAAATACCAGGCTCTGCAAAGAAGGTTTCAATCTCCCCTAAGCAAGGGAAGTACTACGGTTCCAATAGACTACTCTCACTTCAAACGGTGCTAGTTCCAAGAAGCTAGTGTTGGGTTTCCATGGCGGCCATGGCCATCGCCATAGTTACGAAAGCACGCAAGGAGCAAGAGTTGGTTCCTACGGGTGAGCCTTGCTAACCAAGCTCACCCGAAGGCCGGCGGGCGGAGCTCGCCGGTGCTCATCCTAAATCAAGGGCATAAAGCCACTCAAGGTCCACTCTACCACACAGGTCCATTCCGAGTTTAGGGCTAATCTATGTTAGTCAAAAATAAAATCATGTTACATGTGAGACCAATCTAAGCAACCTAAAAATGACGGATCTTGCACAGAAAGAAAACAAAGCTAGAGACAGGATCTGGTCAACTGCCAAATGGGCCTGGGTTACTGTTGTCAAGAGGGACGCGAGCATGTGTGGAGCAGACAAAGATATTGCCAGTCCGTGGGTGATGCGTACGCTCGCTCTGAGTCAGCATGCCCTGCATAATCATGGCCACAATAGAGAGGAAATATATACAAGCGAGAATTAACACGCCCCCTTGGACATGAGTGCGGCAAATGTGCATCCAAGATGTCGGATTTGGGACTGGAGGCAGGTGGATGTAAGAGCTTTGGTAATAAATTCAGCAAGTTGTTGATCTTCCTTGATGGAGCAGACTTGCACGACGCCTGCTTTGATGAATTCATGGGAAAAGTGATGCTCTAAGCTGATATGCTTTGTGCTTGGATGTAACACACCCTCATTCACGACAATGCAGCATGCAGATTTGTCATAATGAAATGGCACTGCAGGCACATGCAAGCCCAATTCTTCCAACAACCGCCACAACCATATTCCCTCACAGGCTGCTTCACCCACCGCCATATACTCTGCCTCACCCACACTGTGAGCTACACATGATTATTTTTTACTGTGCCACAACACAGCTGTTCCCCACACACAAAACACATATCCATCCCAACTGCCTGTCCCTCTATCAAGTGCATAGTCACTGACACAATACCCATCCAGCAATGGATTTGATGCTGGGACAAAGACAAGGACAGAACCGACAGTATCCAGCACATAGCAAAGCAATTTTAGCATAGCTTTGTGATGCGTGTTTTGCAACTTCTGACTGAACTGGGCCAAGACATTGACAGCACATGCGAGATCAGGACGTGTCGTGGATGCGAGATATGACAGACAGTGATCTGTCTGTACATTGTAGGATTGTATTCTGGTCTGTAGTCTGTGTTCTGTTTGTCGAAAAGATGTGCATAGACATCGGAACTCATGGGAGAGTGCTGACGAGGTAGGTATTGCACGAGATGTTAGAATTGTTTGGTAAAGGTGCAAGGAACCAGCCCTGATGTAGACTGAGTGTACTAGTAGTTCTGTCCCTAGTGATAGTTATGTCCAAGAAGTTGAATGCCTCACTCAAGTCGGTCATGCTGTAGTGCTCAGTGAGGAGAGTTTTGGTCTGTGGGATGAGAGAGGGTAAAGGTGACAAGATAAGCAGGTCATCCACATAGACGAGAAATTCGACAGGGATATTGTCTTCCTAGTGCAGGAAAAGAGAGGGATCACACACGCTTTGCGTGAACCCACCGACTTCCACAGTATGGCTGATTTCCTTGTTCCAACACCGGGATGCTTGTTTCAGCCCATATAGGGCTTTGAGCAGCAGCCACACACGATCGGTTCCATCCTCAAACCCTTCTGACTGCTTGACATACAACTATTCCTCAAGTGGGTCATTAAGGAAGGAATGTTTAATATCCATTTGGTGAATTTCCCAGTCTTCATGCGCAGCGACCCCCATCAGTGCTCGGCTGGTGCGGTATGTGCCGACAGGAGCACAGGTGTCAGTGAAATCTTGGCCTGGAACTTGGTGGAACCCCTTAGCCACCAATCGTGCTTTGTTTTTTCTAATCAGGTCCACCAGATTCCTTTTCAGCTTGAAGATCAACTTGACATCAATGGATTTCCTATCAGGAGAAGGAGAGCCACTTCAAACACTTTGTGCTCAAGTATGGCATTGATCTCAGCTGCCATAGCCTTTTCCCATTCAATAGATTCTGTGTGCCCCCTGGCCTCAGTGACCGTCTCAGGTCTCACCAGTGTAGGATCAATGTCAGTTGGACCAGCTGTGTGGTAAAAATGCTTGTAGTTTACACACGGGAGATTCCGCAGGGAGCACCAAACAGGCTCTAGTGATGGTGTCACATCCGTATCGGTGTCACCAGTTTGGTGTTGGGTTGAAAACCCTGGTGGTGAATGTGGTGCATTTGACTATGTGCTGGTGAGATCCGTAGAGGTCAAGAGGTCGGCGGGGATGAGATCAGTTTGCTCCTTCCTCTATTGTGTAAGTCTGGAGGATGGTCTTACCTCACTTGGGATAAACACCGGGACACTCACATAGTGTGGGTAGTGTTCGGGGTTTGCGACGTTGGGCACCTGTCTCAAGTTAAAAAAGAGCTTGTATGGCATGTGTTCCAAGTAGGATGCATCTCTACTTTCCAGAAAGTAGTGACGCGTGGGATCCCAAAACCGTCACTCTTTGGAAGCATGCCAGACGTCCACAAACACACACGAACGACCATGTGGACTGGTTTTTTTTTGCGATGTGGTTGTGCGAACCACACGCATGCCATTGTGCCCTACACCCAGGCAGGGTGGAGGTCTGCCTTTTCCTTGAACCACCTTTTCCAAGGTATGAAAACCTTTGGAAAAGGGCCTTGTGAAGCCCGGTTCCACACCCAAGTGACGTACTTGACCGCTTCTTCCCAGAATGATAGACCTGACTCTCTCAGTAGAGTGCATAGAGTGTTACCTAGGGTGCGGTGTCATCGCTCTGCAACCCGGTTTTATTGGGGTGTGTAAGGGACAGCTACAATGTTCGATACCCTTGGCTTGGGGTGTTACAGTCAGACTACCCATGAACTCCCCATCACAGTCTGTGTGAAGTTTCAACAATTTGCATTTGGTCTGATGTTTCACGAGTACGATCCATTCAATGATCGCCTGTTGAGCGTCCGCTTTGGTCTTAAGCAGGAAATCCCAGCGGAACCGACTGTAAGCATCTATCAGTGTCAGCACATACTGAGACCTGTTCTGAAAAGATGGCACAGGCATAGGCCCTGTCCAATTGGCATGGAACAGGTTAAGTAGGGACATGCTTTTAGTGGTTGATCTAGGAAGGTCTTGCTTGTGAGCCTTCCCTCATAAAATTCAAGACAGGTATCTGCCTTCAGTCTGTGGGGACAGTCCTCTAGACAAAGATCCCGTGCAGCTGTGTGCTTGAGCATGTCTTCTATCAGGTGAGTGTAAATGTGTGCCAAGCGGAAGTGGAGCAGTTCAGTGTGCTTCTGTGGCAGCCATGACATGTGCTTGTGGTCAGTGTGAATGCGTTGAAACAAGGGAAAAGAGGGTCAAGCGATAAAGCATGTCAGCATGCAATGACCCTTTAACCAACAGCGCACCAATCACATGAAGAAGGGTGCATTGTTGCTTCTGCATGAAACTGGACACACTAGCTTGATGATCGAGCTGACCACCAGACAGAAAATTCACTCTGGGGCTGGGTATGATATGGCTGACGCAAGTCAGCAATATCATTCGCCATGTGCCTGAAGTGCCACAGTCCCCACACCTTCAATTGTAAGCACTTTCCCAGACCCAGTTTTCACCCCCTCAAAATCAGGCGCAGCACACAGTGACACAAAAAGCTGGCAATGCAGCGACATGTGGTGGAAAGCTGTGGTCTCATATAGCCATTCATGCATGGGGAGTGTGTGAGAGGTGGTGACATGGATATGACTAAGCCGCTGACCTGAAAACTACAGTGTAGGTGTCGGCTTCGGTGGCTGGAGCTCCATCAAAGTGGTCCATCTGATGGGCGGCTGTCGTTGGCTGCTGCGCCTTAGCCATCACTCCATAGACGCGCTGCGTCCAAGTCGGCGCAAGGACTAGAACTGTAGGGGTTGTTGGTACGTAGGAGGGCTCCTAGTACATGGGTAGAGGCCTATGATCCACTAGGCCTGCTGCTGGGAGCTAGGGCAGGGATGGACCGAACGTGGCTGCACCAAAGGTGGAGGTGCACGCGATCCCCCTGATCCCTGTGTGGACGAGGCCGGAAAATACAACTGCTGACCAAACTGGGGACACGACGACGAAAGAGACTGTGGCTGCTGTGTAAGGGTCATGATGCGAAGGAGTTCAGGGCACGCACATCGGAAGTGACCCTGCAACCCGCAGCAGTTACGGTTGTGCTCCCCTGGTGCCCTCGCCACAACAGCGTCATCCTCTTGATTGTGAGCCCCGACCCCAGTCGCCACCTCTTCTCCCATGGCCTCCTGCGTATCCAGATCTAGAAGTGGCAGGTGATGCAGCTTGATGCACAAAGGAACTCGCTATTGATGTGTCTGCCTCCTAGGCCTCTCCACCACAGCAGGTTGCGACATAGTAGGTTGCGGCAAAAACCCTATATGGCTCTTCGAGGTGAAGGAGGACAAGATCAAGCCACTCTAGCACAAAGCATGGACCTTCGAGCACCAGTATCCGATGGTGGATATCCATTGCTGCATCCGAATACTCCGTTATTGGTGCTCCTGGCTTGGGGTACAGCTGTCGTAGTCTGTCGCAAATTGAGATCAGTAGAGCCATGTCCCGTTCTTCATGATGGGTGACGAGGTGCTGCCACGACTTGTACGGACGAGATGCACTGTTGTGCAATTTGTTGGGATCTTCCCCTTTGCCACTGAAGCGGAGATGGCGGGTATCATACGCTTGTTCGTCGGGGAGGGCCCAAACAAGGGTATTGAAAGCATGTAGGAGGACACGCTCCTTGACGTCATCGGTCGACAGGGAGAGATGCAAATCCTTGAGGCCATATTCCACCGTCCATGCAAGAAAAATATCCTTCCATGGAAACAAATCTCGCACACCTAGTGGCAGCGGTGACAGGTCTTTCTGAGCCATCACTTTGGTTAATCTTTTCAACGTCACGGTGCCAGACGTGACGAGGGTTGATTCGTCGATTGGCTTCCGGCGGATTGACTGGCATGTGGATTGGCGTTGCCGCCCGGAACGGATCCGGGGGCACTCGTCCTTGGTGTTGCGGCAATGTGGTGGGAAGGGGTTCGCTGCCCTGTTATCACCCTATCTCTTCCTTTTGCACATAATCTGCCATTCAACGGGGCAGACTAGGGATGACTATCACAAATGCTGCTGCCTCATGACACTTGTGTACTAGGGGGGGGTACTAGCTCGGTGCCACCTTCCTCTGCTGCATTTGGCGGCCATCTGCCAGTCTCCTCGTCCACGACGGATCTTTTATCCAAAACTCGACCGACCTTGCCGTCCCCTTGAGGACGGCAAGGTCGGCCATATTGCCGACCCTATCACCGTGGTCCCATGGTTGCGTGCAAACCGTGCAAGGTCTGGCCACCCTGCGTGCGCGACGTCAGCGGCTGCGGGCCTACTTCTGCGACGGTTGGAGCCAGTGCGATCTTTGAGCGCTAATCCAAATGTCGCGACTCTATTCTCCTCCTCGCTCTCTCTACTTTTTTCCACGTCCTGCAATCAGGGCTATGATACCACAAGGGAAATACTACGGTTCCAAGAGAACTAGTCTCACTCCACTTTGCTCAGCGGCCCTTGCGACGAGCAAAGTGGAGGGGGAGGCTTGCTCCTCCCCTCGCACGCAGCCAGCCAGAGGCCGTCCGTCGGCCACCCCTGCGCCTCTCGGCCAGCCGGAGGCCGGCGTTGGGCTGGAACGCGCTGGCTTGTGTGCCAGCACTCGGCCGGCGCTCTGTCGCGACAGGCCCGACCGACGGTACCCTTCCGGAACGGGTTCCTTCGCATAGGGTCCCCCTCGAACCTGACAGCAACAGCTGCTGCAGCAACTGTAGCTGTGATTGCTATAGCAACTGCTGTTGCGAGTGTTGCGGCTGTTGCATCGGCTGCCACGGTTGCTGCAGCTGGTTGCCACCACTGTTGCAGCTGCTTGCCGCCACTATAGCTGCCTGTCAGTGCTACAGATGTTTCTGCTGTGACTTTTGCGTCAGCTGGAGCGACTGCTATAGCTGCTCACCACCGCTACTGCAGCTATTTTCCACCACTCCTGCTGCAGTTGCTACTGTGGCTCCTACTACCCTCCGCCATTGCTTCTATAGCTGCTCACCGCCACCGCTCCTACAGCTTTTCGCCACCGCCGCCCCTGCAGCTGTCCGCCACTGCTACAGCTACCCACCGTTGCTGCAGCTGCCCACCGCTATTGCTGTTGCTACCGGGACTCCTGCTACCACTACCTCTGCTACTAAAGCTACCCGCTGTCGTTGCTGCTAATGTAGCTTCTTGTCTCCAGTACTGCTGCTCTGGCTGCTGCTATGGTTGCTGCTCCCCGTTGCTATTACAGCTGCTCGCCGCTGCCACTGTCACTACCGCTACTGCTGCTAAGGTTGCTGCTCTCCGTCGCTGCTACTGTAGCTGCTTGCCACCGCCACTGCTGTTATTGATACTGCTACTACTACTACGTTTGCTGCTGCTGCCGTTAGCAGCTGCTGATGCAGGTGCTTCCCGCTGCTACTGCAGCTATGGCTGTTGTTGCTTGCGACTGTTGCCGCTGTCTCCGCTACCTCCATTGCTCTATTGTAACGTAGTCGTGGTGGGTCCTTCCAGGATCTGCTGCTATTGCTGCTATGGATGGGTGCCGCTGAGAAGATGCATGGAAGCTTCCTAGCAATATTGCTGCTGACTAGGCGTCAGTGTCTGGTCAGACAGTGACGACAGTCACAAGTCGTACACACAACGGCAAGGGTCTGGCTAGGCGACACAAGGCAAAGTGTCAGAATACTTCAATAGAATTTTCAGAGAGAAATGACAAATGACAGGTCCATGGCATGAGTGCCTGCCGCGGCGCACGGCGGTTGTCGCACGCGGCAGTGCAAGATCTGTCCTAAAACCTGTCTAAAACCACTTTTTTGGCCGTAACTCAGCGTAGACAAGTCAGAACGCTACGTCGTCTAAACGTACACATGCAGAATCTCAAGCCGGATGCTACGACTGGTCACATGCATGCATCCGGCAACAAACGGTAGACACACAATGCAAAAACATGCAAATCGGGCCCACGGCCAGTCCACCGATAAAACCCTACAAGCTGTAGAAAAACTGCAAAAGGTCACAGACAGCATCCAGGACTCTGGGGCAACCGTCGATCAGCTCCGAGCAGGTAGTCCACCACCAGACGACGCCCCAATGCCACTCGGGTCCGCATCAGGGATCTTCACGAGCATGGACACGGCCGAGTGGTCATAGTAAACTATACAGGTCGACAGGAACAACACAAGTCACAACACACCCCCATGATTCGATGGTACGCATGGCCATACACATGTAGCACTGAAACGAGTGCAAGGAAGAGTGTAGAAACAGTTACGACATAGGCACAGACACACCCCGCAATCAACAACTCATAGGCAAGGGACGAAGCCCTACGGAACGAATGACCACCAGAAACTTCCCTCGCGACAGTACCTTCGTCAAGAAGTCAGCATGCTGCATGTCAGTACCGACCCATATGACAGAGATCATGTGTCTCTCCACCAGATCACGCACAAAGTGATGCTCAATGGCAATGTGCTTCGTGGGAGTATGAAAAAGACCAGATTTCTCGGCAATGGCAAGAGCACTCTGGTCGTCACAGCGAAGCACAATGGCGGGCAGTGACTGACCCAGCTCAAGGAACAGGCATTGTAGCCACACTGCCTCAGCAACCCCTGCACACAGAGCAACATACTCTGCCTCCAACAATCTACGTGCAATGCAGTCCTACTTTCCATTGCGCCGGGACACAACAGTACCACCAAGTAGGAACACGTAACCAGTGCGACTGCGTCCATCTGGGCTCCAGGCCTAGTCGCTGTCGGTGTAGCCATCAAGAACCACCGAACACTGTCGGCAAAAGCAGAGTCCGAGGTATGGCATGGAAACCACATACCGCACCACTCGCACAGCCGCCTGGAGGGCTGAAGCATGTGGAGCCTGCAAAAATTTTGCAAGGAGGTTGACGGGAAAAGCGATGTTGATGCGTTTGGTAGTGGCTAGGTACATCAGAGATCCGATGAGGTGGAGGTACAAGGTAACATCCACTGTCTCCTCCAGCTGCTTGGGATCGTCCACCTTCACGGCGTCCTGTCCTTCAGGTGTGAGAGGTGTGGAGGCCATGGGCACTACGCCAAGGAGGTCACTGAAGCGCTCCCCCACAACCCGTGCGTATCACGCTTGATGCAACAGAAGCATCCGACGTCTGTGGTCTCGTACGATCTCCATGCCAAGAAACACCACTACAGGACTAAGGTCCTTCATCCTATAGGCAGTCTGGAGGATCGCCTTGGCGTCCTTCACGGCCTCCATGGAGGGAGACACGATCAGGAGGTCGCCCACATAGATCAGGATAGCGGTGAACCGCTCAGACGCCTGTCAGAAGAAGAGAGAGGGATCTGTCTCGCTCTGTACATATCCCGTATGAGTCAGAGTGCATGTGATCTCCTGGTTCTAGCACTGAGGAGACTGCTTGAGTCCGTAGAAGGACTTGCGCAAGCACCAGACCTTGTCACCGTCCTCAAAGCCTGGTGGCTGGGCCACATAAATCTCCTTATCCAGAGAGCCATGGAGGAACTTATTGTTCACATCCATCTGGTGCAGTTCCCAGTCATGCTGATCCACCACACCAAACAAAGCGCGACTTGAGGTCATGCGGCCGACAGGGGCAAAGGTGTCAGTGTAATCAATGCCCTCGATCTGAGACTGCCCCTTGACAATAAAGCGAGCCTTGCGGCATTCTAGTGAGCCCTCCGGCTTCACCTTCTTGCGAAAGACCCACTTGACCTGAATCGCCTTCCTCCCAAGTAGAAGGCCAACTAACTTGTAAACTCCGTGCTCTAGGATGGCACAAAGCTCATCCTGGCAGGAAGTACGCCAGGCGTTGGCATCCTCTAATGAGAGGGTGTCCCTCAATGTGCCTGGATCAGGCGCCAACAAGGGAGAGCTCTTAGTGGCAAGTGCACACGCCTCAAAAATGGGCCCGATGACCACAAGGTCAGCTGTTGCATCACAAGCGGTACGAAATTGGCGAGTGACCAGATCTTGCCCTACAGGACACGTTGGATGTACCTCTGTATGATCTGTACGGACACTCAGGCCGAGGGCCTTTGTGCCGGGATCGCCACTCGCAACGTTGCGAGTGGAACGCCTGGGTGCGGCACCTGACACTCACTGGGCTCCGGAGCCCAACGGTCAAAGACGACCACCGGGCTCACGCAAAAAGCCTGGGCTTGAAAGGCTCACCGCAGGCTCAGAGACAGGCACGACCACATCCGGTGAGGATTGAGGCACAGGGGCAGGTGATGCAATGGAAGGAGAGGCTGGTGAACTGATGGGAGACGCATGAATAGGTGTGGCAGTAGGACCACCCATAGAGACAGGAGTACTGGTGGATAAAGGGACAGCATCATGGGTGTCTGTGGGGCACGAGGGTGTAAAAGAGGAGACAGGCTGGGCCGGGGAGGTCTCTGGTCTGACATCGATGATCGCCGGGTCATCAAGAGCCGGAGACCGAGAAGTGGAGGGGGCTCGAATGGACACATCAGCCAGACGAGAGGTGCTCGTAGGCTCAGACTCCCCCATCCATCGAGAAATCTCACACGTGGGAACGTGTGTGACAAACATCGACAAAATCCAGGTTAGGTCACGGTAGGTGAGGAACTCAAAGAAGAGCGTGTCGCGGAACTCAACAATGCAACGATGGACGGGGTCCCAAAACACCAGGCCTTCGACCGTGGGGAGATGCCGACGAAGGCATACAAGTGACCCTGCAGAGAGACCTTGGACCCCTGCTGATCCTTGGTGTACCACACAGAAGCCATTGAGCCCCAGACACGAGCAAGATGCAGGTCGGCACGGTGGCCAAACCAGAGCTCGTAAAGTATAACGTGGTCCGGACGAGGACCGTGCGAGAGGCGGTTCCAGACCCATGTCATGTAGGCATATCCTTCAAAGGCGAAGGATCCTGGGAGTCCACACTTAGATCGCATAGCACGAACCGCATCCTCCATGGTGTGGTTCCAGCGATCAGAGACACAGTTCTGCTGAGGAGTGGTAGGAGCAGAGACCTGGTTTAAAATCCCCCGCACGGCAAAGAAACTGTCCGTCTCGCCAAGAAACTTGCCGCCGCGGTCTGAGCGGAAGGTATGCAGCAAGTGGCGAGACTGACGCTTAGCCATCACTAGCCAGAGACAAACCGCTAGAGTGGCATCACTCTTCTGGTGCAGGCTGTAGACCCACCGCATCTAGGTGAAGTCATCAGTCAGGGTCAGGACGTATCGGCCCCGATCGGACAAAGACTCTACATGGAGAGGACCGAGAAGGTCCGAATGGACCAGCTCGAGAGGACGAAGGGCTCGAGAACGAGAGTTAGGGTAGGTGCAGCGATGCATCTTACCCTGAGTGCAGAACAGACAATCGGTCTTGGGTGGCTTCTTGAAAGAGGCCGCATCAAGACCGAGTGCGGGCTGTGTCCTAATGAACTTTGACACAGTGTCAGAGCCCACATGACACAGACATTGATGAAGCAAGCGATGGTGCTCAGTAGACAGGACACCAGTGACAAACATATGAGCAAGAGGGGAAGGGGAGTAAGGAGAAGAAGAGATCCGAGGAACATGATACAGATCATCCACAACAGAGGCACGAAGAACAACAGTGCGATTATCAAGAGCAGTCACTGTCGCAGAGTCTGCAGTGTGCTCCATAGAGAGTCCCATCAGAGTGTAGGCATGCACAGAGAGCAAGCTGAGCTCAAGGTTAGGCACAAAAAGCACGTCGGAAAGATAGAAGGGGCAAGAAGGACCATTGAAGCACACAACCCCAACACCCTGAACTGGAAATGACTGACCAGAGCCTGTACGAACGGAACAAACAGACGCCACAGGACCGAGGAAAACAAAGTCACTGCGGCGAATGGTCATGTGGTGAATGGCACCGGAATCGTTGATCCAAGTACCACATGAATCACGACTGGAGGACGTCACTGTGCAATGGGCAATGGAACACTCGGCTACACACGGGCGCTTGGCAACAAAGGAGGGAGAACGACGAAGGGCACAAAGGTGAGACTCAGAAATCCAATCTGTACTTTCAGGCCCATCATCATCACATGCCTGTTGTGCTCCCCCCCCCGCGAGTCATCACGAGATACGAGAATAGACAAACAGACAGTCGGTGAACCACCCGGCTGTGATGACACACTCGCACCTCACTGAGAGCGAGGCGTCAGGAGCTGACAGAGCTCGGCAATGGTGCGGTCACGGGGGTCTGGGTCTCCGCTGCTCGTCGATGAGGAAGCAGGAACTGCTACAGTCATGGTCATTGCGCGACCAGAGGCTATGCTGCTCGATGCAGACCACTGTGCGTGTGCAGCCTGAAGACCGCGAGTGATCCACGCCCACTCGAGCGGCCGCTAGCACTCAGTGTAGCGGTGAGCACCTCCACAGTTGTAGTAGTGAATAGTACGTCCACTGCTAACGCCTGATGATTGCTACTGCTATGACTACTACTAGCCCGAGCCACGCTTCTTTATGCCCTTCTTCCCCTGTGCTGCTGCTACCACACCCTGTATCTGTGTTGGGGTACCCGGGGTGGAAGGGGAAGAGGAGGGCGTGCCACAGGATGGAGAAGGAATCTGTAAGAGAGGCGTCAGTGGTGAGGCGATCACCGGTGTAGCAAGTGAACTCTCCTGATGGGCGACGGCTGCCTCACGAGCGGAAGTGACGTGGAGGAAAAGCTGATGCGCCCAAGGAAGAAGCTGAAGGGAGGTGGAGAAGGGCTTCAGCGCGGCATCGCTGTACCCCGAGAAGATGTCGGCATGCACAAGATGGACTCCGATTGTGAGTGTCCAAAGCGCCCACAGCTGTGTACCTCCTGAGGTCCCAAGGCGTGTGAAGGTGCGCATGGCGCGCCACCTGCAATCAGCAACGGGCTCGGCAGGTCCCTGACGAAGGGAGTGGAAGGCGCGTATGTGAGCAACGTGGGTGGCGTGCGTCTCTCCAGTAAGCAGGGACAATGCCAACTCCCAGCCGCGATGTAGGTCAGCACTCGCGCCTTTGTCGACCTCTCCTAGGAAGGGGCAAAGTCCATGACAGTCTCGCGAGGCATGGCGTAAAGGAGTTCGCGCATCGCCCGAGCCGTTGTCAACACCTGAGCACGGTCCGTAACCTGGTACTGACTGTTGTAGTAGGGCCAAACCCCCTCTGAAGTGGCCCAGGCCTGGAAGAGGGTCTCCCAGTAGTCAAAGCCCTCCTCGCTGACATATCGTGGGGACGATGTCTCGAAGTCCTTAGGTTGCCACACCGTAGGGAGAGCAACCACAGGATGGGAAAGACAAGGGATGGGGAAGACACCGGGACGAGGAAATTCGCCGAGGTAGGGCTCACGCAAAGATCGGATCTCCGAGAACAGGGAACCGGAACGCGTTTGCAACTGGCGGAGACACTCTTGAAGTACGCGAATCTCCCTCTCGGGACTGTCATCCTCCATGCCTGGCATGTCAAGTTCCTCCTCCAAAGGATCAAGAAGTGGTGGGTCATGTCCTACCGCTCTCCTCTATGTAGATGTTGACTGCTGTGCAGAAGGTGTGACACCTCCGAACCCCCCGGTGGTCTGCTATGGGGCCGTGGACTGACTCCGAAGAACATCAGTGAGCGTGTGGATGGCGTTGATGTGCTGCTGCTGTAGGCAATGTATCTCATCCTGCTGACTCCGCAGGTCCTCAATAGTGGGCTCAGGACCCCAGAGGAGGAGGAGAGGGGATCAGGTAGTCCTTTGTCCTTCTCACCAGTCGGAGCCATGTCAACATTGTGTATGGGGCTCTGAACAAGAAACCGACGGTGTTTGGCGAGGAGTTGAAATATTCAGGAAAACTAATGTTTTGACCGTGAAATTGCTGATGTCAGTACAGCCAATGATGACGTCAGCATTTTTTAACGCTAGCGAGAAAAATAATAGTGTTTTTTACGCTGGCGTAAAATACGCCAGCAATTTGTTTTGGAGGTTACGCGAACTTTGCGTGACTGGTGGGGGTGACCTCGTTGTCCCTTGCTCGCGGCTGCGAAGGGCCTATGCAGGCCTGCGCAGTGCCACGCAGGCCTGTGCAGTGCTACGTAGTTTCTGCGCAGTGCTGCGTAGTTTCTACGCAGCTGCGCAGCTATTGCTGCTATCACTATAGTAGCTGCAATGGTGTTGTTGTGCTGCTGCTGCTTCCGCTGCTGCTATTGCGCTGTTGTTGCTGCTAGCGACTGTTGATGCCGCCGCTGGTGCGAACGACTACCGCCGTGCGCTGCCTGTGCTCGCAGCCGCCATCGCAAGCTGCTGCTGCAAGCTGCTACTCCCTTTTTTTTTGTACAGGCTGACAGCTAGATACGGCTACAACTGCCATTCGGTTTTTCTGGTGCTGCTGCTACCCGGCTTGGCTGCTGGAGCTAGTAAATGCCGCAGCTCACCCGATGAGGTGGTGCGGACTGCGTGATGATGTCGTTGCTGAAAATAGCTACAACAAGTCCAAGGATACGGTGGCGGCGGTGACTCTCACTGCTGCTGCCGGTGCTGCGTCTCTACGGCGCAGCTCAGTAAGAGGGGTCTTGCTGCTCTGATACCATGAGAAGATGCGTGGAACATTCCTAGCAATATTGCCGCTGACTAGACATTTGTGCCTGGTCAGACGGTGACGACAGTCACAAGTCGTGCACACAACGACGAAGGTCTGGCTAGGCGACACAAGGCAAAGTGTCAGAATGCTTCAATAGAAATTGCAGAGAGAAATGACAAATGACAGGCCCATGGCATAAGTACCTGCCACAGCGCACGGCAGGTGGCGCACACGGCAGTGCATGATCTGTTCTAAAACCGGCCCAAAACCACTATTTTGGCCGTAACTCAGCGTAGACAAGTCAGAACGCTACGTCGTCTAAACCTACACGTGCAGAATCTCAAGCCTGGACGTTACGACTGGTCACATGCATGCATTGGGCAACAAACGGTGGATACACAATGCCAAAACATGCAAATTGGGCTCACGACCAGTCCACCGATAAAATCCTACAAGTTGCAGGAAAACTGCAGAAGGTCCCAGACAACATCCAGGATTCTGGGACGACCGTCGATCAGCTCCGAGCAGGTAGTCCAACACAGACGACGCCCCGGTGCCACCTGGGTCCGCATCAGGGATCTGCATGAGCATGGACACGGCCGAGTGGTCACAGCAAATTGTACAGGTCGACAGGAACGTCAAAAATCACAACAACCGCTGCTGCTACTCACTGCTGCTGCTGCTGCGTCTCTGCTGCACAACACAACGAGTTATGGCTCATTTACGCTGATACCAAAATGTAATTGCCAAGAAGCTTCCTAGCTCGCTTGCAACTTAATAGGTGTCAGTGCTCACTTAGCTCGCGACGTCAACACAGGTCGAACACAAAACGGCAAGGGTTTGGCTAGGCGAAACAAGCAGTTTCAAATGTGCTCCCACAAATAAAACACATGCAGAGAGAGTTACAACAATGAGCAACAACCAACTAAATAGCTGTAAGGCCTGGTGCGTAGCCAGGGGCGCATTTGGCAGTGCACCAGGCGCAACTCGCGTAAAACTACGTAAAACTGCCAGAATGGTCCAACCGAGGCTAAAACATTAACCCGGTCATAACTTCTTGCACAGGCATCAGAACGATGGGTCATTTGAACTAGAACAACCAGCACGAGGAGCCGGACACGTCCGTAACGTGCAAGGCAGGTCTCCTTGTGACCCCGGAACATGTCTCCGGGTGCCCGGGTCTAAACCGATGAGTAAGGTTTTCAGCTAAGCGCCGGGCAACACTTCACAAGCACACACTGGTTCAAGGCTCTGGGTCTCCACAGCGCACCGGTACAATCCACCAGGTGCGCGGGTCTTGACCAGAGCCACCTCAGGTCTCCTCATGACTCCAGGACATGTCTCCGGGTTCCCGAGTCTTGACCACTGAGAAAACTCAAACTTGGATGTCGGAATGCAGCGAGTGCATCACATCGGGAATGTCGTAGGTGATGATGCAGTCTTGGGATCTCTAAAAGACCCATGGTGCCACAATCATTGTATAGAGCGGTTTCGGCTTAAAGCCCAGATAACAACGCTTGGGACATCGACTTCATGGAGAAACGATTGAACATCTTGTTAAATGGCACGCCTATGACGCTACACACAACAGTTGGGGATCCTATGACAACCTGCACAACGTCGATCATATAATCAACGATGAATTTTGGCGTCACAGGCCTACGTTGGCTAACGCACCGAGACGTCGCGGTTAAGAGCGGTTCAAAGTGTTACGTCCTGGATGTACATGAGTACCTAAACTCCGTGATTGGGCATTTTTCATTACATTACACTTGTGGCCCACTACACGCCGACCTCGGGATTTTTATACCGTTTGGCCGCGGGCATTTTGACCACCTGCCTTAACCTCCAATGTTGCATCCTAGAGGCTACAAGATCAACCACTTTTTACAGTAAAAAATCTATCCTGGACTTCATTGACATTTCAATATTTTTCTGTCGACTTCTCGACGACAAACAGATTTTATAAAAGCATATCTTGAAACGACTCAACTGTTCGAAACCCTTTGATTTTTCGAGTGGGTTTATGCAAGCAACCAATTGCAATGCAACGTCACACAATTCACTCAAGTCAAGCATCCAAAACCCCACATGTGTCTCATTTTGTTTCTCGCTATGCTGGACATGTCCGACACTTTTCATGGAAGTACACTTACTACAAAAAAATGATCCAAATGTCCAAATTCCTTGACTTTTCTTTCAATCTGCACCTCATCCCTATATACCATTTACGTTCCGCTCAGCGTAACAAAACTCAAGTCTTTCCTTGAGGGGCATAGGGGTCATTTTCTTACAGAGAAGGGATCATTTAAAAGTATTCTCAAAACTGTGGGATGATCATCTTTGTTCTCGTTGAAGAGGGATAGATGGCGTTTGGGAGGAAAGCCCATATATCCCTAGTTTTGGACGATAAGCCCCATCCGCTCCTCCGCTCGAACGAAAAGCCCCATCCGCCCCTCCGTCGGAACGATAAGGCCCATCCGCCCCTCCGTCAGAACGATAAGCCTCATCCGCCCCTCCTCCAGAATGATAAGCCTCATTTACCCCTTCGCCAGAACGATAAGCCTCATCCGTCCCTGCCCCAGAACAATAAGCCTCATGTACCCCTCGGAAATGACGAACTCTTAATATGACGGCATATTGTTCATTTTCTGTTGTTTAGGGATGAGCTAGCAATTTTACTACACTTTTTCAAGATTTTGCAGTTGATTTCGGGAATGCACACGTCATGCATGTTTGCGCTTAACACGATACCGTGTGACGGTAATAATATTACTACTGTTGTACTAAATAATCATCAGTTCAACGTAGTTACTATGAAGTTTAATTGGGGGTATGTTGTTGTTCCAAGCATATTTCATTTCCATCAGGTTTCTGTCATTCCACAGACCAAACATCTGCATGATCATGTTAACAATGCCAGCATTATCCTCGTTACACCAAAACATCCCCTGCTCGAACCTGGGCCATGAGCTGGCATGCGTTCATGCACTGGCATCCATACGTCTTGCCGAACCTAAGAGTTCACTGGCCAGCTCAGCAAATGGTCAGCTGGCCAATTAGAGTGCGCCGATGAATGCTTTGACAGTTTTGTGTGTTGTAACTGCCACGTCACCCTATGAAAAGGGGTTGTTGACATGTCGCTGTCACATCGTTGCAACCGCCGCTCGCCAGGGACATGCGACAGGGCAAACCATGCCGAGCCTCTGCAAAGACCGAGGCATTTACGTTCGGCAGCAAGTGTTTAGGATAGGGTTCCATTCCAATGGTCGGGTTGAGTCACATGGATACAGTAGGCTTGTATTCCGTAATTTTGGACGGTTCGACGGTCAATGCCGACCAAGGGGTACATGGTGTTACGTACCAGACATACACAAGTCCCTAATTTTCTCAAGCGAGAAGTTCTGTTATTACACAAATAGCCCATCATGCTGCGAGAAACTCGATATTCACTCTGAAGGCCGAGGGCAAACTGGCCAACTGCCCCGCCACCAGTGGATATTCTCAAACCTTCTAACAGCTTTGACCACTCTCGCGAACCTATGATCAGAAGTGTCACGACCTTTCGGTCAACTAATCGACGCATCTCGACGAATCTGGATTTATAACGATGCATCGTGCATCTTCACCGTCAATTCTGAAGACCCCTGACTTCTCGACGGACCTTCTCGAATCCGATCACTCACGACGCGACTCCGCACGCGTCATTCATAACTTGACCCAATCATCCCGAATATGCTTCATTCATAACTCGACACTTGTATATATATGTTCGATCATTTCGACACTTGTCATCAAAGTACACTTACCGCTAATTATAAATTGCTCAAGTGTCCCAAATTCTAAATCGTGCTTTGCCTCGCAACTTCGACCTGTTCACCATCTACGCTCTGTTCGGCCTAACACTTGGTATCAGAGCACAGCGGTGCTGGAGAGGCATCCGAATACTTTGCTCACCCGGAGGACTACCTCACACAAGCCGTCAGCGCATCTCGCATGTCAGGAATTTGCAGACTTTGCAACTACGACGTGAGACGAGCGAGCGCAACGGACGACCAGTAGCGGGTCTTTGGCGATGACTTTGGCGATGGAGGAGCAGAACGTGTCAATGCACGCGAACCCTGAAGCGACGGCGGATACTGGCGTAGCAGGCTTTGTGGCAGCTGGGACAACCCCTATGGCCTCGGTGACCAATCCAGTCACGGACCGGACGGCGACAAACCAGCCGCCCCTACCAACAACCTCGATGACGACAACAGGGATGAAAGGTGGCATTGGACGTCAGGCGTGGATCAATGAAGAACCGGAAAACAGGATCTTCGCACTCGAGGGAATCAACAACCACCTGCTCCAACAACTCAACATCGTGATGGAGGCTTTTTGCAATGCAAGTGCGTGTGGATTGGTGCTCGTCAAGAGGAATTCCCTACTCTTGAGCGAACCCAAAATTCGTCCAGCTCCACGAGAATCGTTTGATCGTGCAAAGTCAAAGGGACCAACTATTCGGATGTGCCTGACGAGCTTAGAGGTGTATTTCACCGCTGCTGGGGTCAACGAGGATCAAAAGAAAATTGACCTCGCGGCTGCGCTTTTTCGTGGCATGGCGTTAAGTTGGTGGTCCGATCTGAAGACCATCCAACGACAGCAGGAGACCGGTAGAGCATCATCAACGGCTCACGGCGCCTGTCACACATCACCAACTGCACGCGTTTTACTCTTGGAGCAGATCAACACACAATGGCAAGACGTAATGATGCCACCAACTGACTGGAATGAATTTCCGCGCGCGATGCTCGCACACTTTGGACGAATGAACAAAAACTCTGACGCACGGTACAAGCTCCAGCGTCTACGTTAGCAGTCAAGCGTGGCGAAGTATACACGGAGATTCTGCGAGATTATCAGCGGAGCAGACATCGCCCCCGACGGACTCTGTTTTCACTACAACAATGGCCTCAAGCGAGATGTCCACCGAGCAATCACTATTTTTGGCATGCGGAACGACTTGCTGCGAATGATTGCAACAGCAGAAAGAGTTGACAACACCGACTACAACGCTCGGATCCAGGAATCCTACGGCTGGCGACCTCCTCACCACATTCATCGTGGGAATGGAAAAAAATAGTCGGTGTACTCCTTGACTTTGATGGAAGAGTTAAGAGAACCTGCCACAACTGCAGAAAACTCTGGCACATCGCTCGCAACTGTCAGAACAAGAAGCAGGCCAAAAAGGGGAGAAGTCACAAAGAAAAGAGCCAAGAAACGGCAAAGGACAGGAGTAAAAGGCGCAACTCTTGTCCGTGAGGAACGATCTGGGCCAAACGATCACCCATCTGAACGACCAACATCGCCATAGAGGGTTTCTGAGATCGCCAAATTGAACAAGGGGTATGAGGACGACCACCCGACGATACTACTAAAAGTTCAGCCTCGAGGATGTACAAGTCACAAAATGGTACCGGCACTATTGGACGGAAGAGCTTCACACAACTTTGTAAGCAACGACATGATTCGCAAGCAAGGTTTGCAGACCGGACCGAGGGTGTTGAAGGAAAACCCGTCGACGGGATACTACAGATACAGAGACTCCGAGAACCATTTTGACTACAAGTGGAAGATCTACGGTTTGTAACAGTTTGGAGGTCTTGTCTGATGAGCAATCACAAAATCATTCTCGGACAAAAATTCCTGTACCGGCACAATCCGTAGGTCGACTGGAACAGCGGCAACGTCTACGTGGAGATTGACGAAGCCAAACGACAACTTATGCATGTAGGACGGAAGCAGACAGCGGAAGCAGCAGAGGTGGAAGCAGCAGAGGAAGCCATTAAAGCCGAAAAGTGATAACTTGTGCAGCCGATACCGCTCAACGTGGCCAAGCACTATCTACGACGAGGGGCTCGTGCGTGGCTCATACATCTTGAGCGAATGAGAGAAGCAGAAATGGCAGCAGCTTACTCATTATCGGCCTCATCAACCTCATTAGCCTCCACGAAGTTCGCGATGGTACCTGAAGAGTTCGCACCACTCATCGAGGAGTTTGCGAATGTTTTCCCCGATGAAATCCTGAAAACTTTACCTCCTCTGCGAGACATCGACCATCGCATCGAACTGAAGCCGGGCAGTAGACCTACCATCCGTGCACGCGTTGAAGACGTGGCGATGCTACCTGGAGTGTCGCCGATGCATCATGCGCACTGAACATCACGCACTGAAATATTTGAAGACGCAGCCGAATCTCAGCCGACGTCAAACTCGATGGATGGGGTTCCTAAAGTCTGGGTTCGACTACGAAATCAAGTGCCAACCAGGCAGAACCAATCCGGCGGACACACGCAACCGCTGACCAGATTTAATGGCGGACATGGCAACCCTACAACTATAGTGAGACCCTTACCTCCAGCGATTGTTTTCACGAGGCTACGACCAGCACAACGGATATGATAAAAACCAAGTTTATGTTTGTCACACCCTACTGGCGATGCCGCTTCACTCGCCAAGCGGTCGTTCCCCCAAACGACAAACTTCACCGTATGCTACTCGAAGAGTGCCACGACACCAGTCCAGGTGGACACTTCAGAGAGGACAAGACACTGAAGAAGCTGGCAAAAAAAACTATTGGTGGGAGAAGATGCAATCCGACGTAGCCAACTTCTGCAAAATGTGCGACACATGTTAGTGACAGAAATCTCGTCGCATGAGGCCACCCGGACTTCTGCAGCCGCTTCCTGTTCCGACGGAACCATGGGTAGACATCTCCATAGACTTTGTCACCGGATCACGAGTCACACACAACAGATATGACGCCATCCTCGTGGCGGTCGACAGGTTTTCTAAAGTGTCCCACTTCATCCCGACAACGACCACCGTCACCGCCGAGGGAACAGCACGGCTCTTTCCAAACAACATCGTACGGCTAAACGGAGTACCGAGAACCATCACGAATGACAGAGGCGGTTGATTCACCAACCGGTTTTGGCGCGAACTGATGACTCGTTAAGGAAGAAAATTTCAAATTTCGACTGTGTTTCATCCTCAAACCGACGGTCAAACCGAGCGGACAAATCAGACGCTCGAACAACTGCTCTGAACACTATGCGAACCTCATGGGACGGATTGGACACAAAACTCTCGACCGTCGAAATCGCATATAATTCGGCAGTTTCCACCGCAACTGGTAAAATCCCATTTGAAGTGGTGTATGGCAAACTTCCCGCCACACCAGGTGGACTACAATGCCGTAGAAACCTTCCCGCAGTTGACATTCAACGCCGAGACTTCACCACTGTCTAGGAGGAAACACGGCAATCCCTTGCGAAGACACTAGTAGCGATGAAGCGAACATCAAGTTCCGCGGATCCGACTGTTCGAAGCTCAAAACCCGATGGTTGGGACCGTTTGAGATCGAGCGCATGCAAACCCCTGTGGTTGTGCGAATCAAACTCTCCAAAACTATGCAAGTTCATCCAGTGTTCCATGTCAGCAGACTCAAGCACTACCAAGACCCCGGAGAGAACTTCCCTGGTAAAGATGTCCCTCCTCTGCCTCCCGTTCAAGTGGATGAAGACACAGAGTACATCATCGAGGACATCCTCGGCCATCGACGACAAGGCAAGATGACAGAATATCTCGTCAAGTGGCACGACTACAAGGCCGCGCATAACAGTTGGGAAATGTAATAACCAGGAAGCTTCCTAGTACGCTTGCCACTGACTGGGCGTCTGCGCTCAGTCAGCTCGCGGCGTCAACACAGGTCGAACGCGAAACGACAAGGGTTTGGCTAGGCGACACAAGCAGAGTGTCAAACGTGCTTCCATAAATGAAACACATGCAGCGAGAGATGACAACTGACAAGAACACAACATGAATATGTGCCGCGGCTCACGCCAAGTGACGCACGCGCAGTGTCAGTTTGTCCTAGAACTGTCTCAAAATCATTGTTTTGGCCATAAACCTGCGCACAGGTGTCCAAATGCATCACCGTCTGAACCTAGAGATGCAGAATCTTGAGCTACACGCTACACTGGTCACATGCACAATTTCGGCATCGTTGGTGGACAGACAATGCAAAACATGCAAATCGGGCTCGAGAGCCAGTCCACCGATAAAACTATAGCGTCTGTAGAAGATCCAGAAAGGACCCCGGCATATAAATCACACACCCATGTGCCAAACACCACACAAGAGATACAAAGGAACAAGGTCTCCTCATGACCCTGGAACATGTCTCTGGGGTCTGATTCTTGACCACACCTGCTCGCATGCATGGAACACACATCATGCATGGAGGCAATGGGTCTCCACGTCACACTGGTATAAGTCACCAGGTGCGCGGGTCTCGACCAGCATAACCTCAACCGGAGCATCGTGCCAGAAACAAACTAACCACGCTATCCTCAAAAGGATGTTAGGCCAAAGCCCACACACCAACACCGGGAAACCTACGACAATCTCCAAGACGTCGATCATCTCAACGACGGCTACTACCGTCGTCTCCGGGCCACATCCGCGCGCGCGCCGGGACGTCGCGGCTAAAAGGGGGAAGCGGGGGGGGGAGTGTTACGTACCAGACGTACACGAGTCCCTACTCTTCTCAAGTGGGCATTTTTGTTATTACACAAGCAACCCATTGTGTCGCGAGAACCGCGATATTCACTCTGACGGCCGAGGGCAAACTGGCCAACTGCCCTGCCACCACTGGATATTCTCGAACCTCCTGACAACTTCGACCACTATGGCAAACCTATGATCAGAAGTGTCATGACCTTTCGGTCGACTTCTCGATGCATCTCGACGAATCTGGATTTACAAAGATGCATCGCGCATCTTAAGCGTCGATTCTCGAAGAACCCCGAATTCTCGGCGGACCTTCTCATATCTGACCACTCACGATGCGACTCCGCACGCGTCGCTCGACATCCGACCCAACGACCCCGACTATGCTTCATTTGTAACTCGACACTTGTACATATATGTTCGGTCATTTCGACACTTTTCATCGAAGTAGAGTTACCACTAATTATTAATTCCTCAAGTTTCCCAAATTCGAAATCGTGCTTTGCCTCGCAACTTCTACCTTTGCACCGTCTACGCTCTGTTCGGAGTAACACATGGGGCTTATTGTTCTGGGGCAGGGGCGGATGAGGCTTATCGTTCTGGCCGAAGGGCGGATGAGGCTTATCGTTCTGGCAGAGGGGCGGATGAGGCTTATCGTTCTGGCGGAGGGGCGCATGGGGCTTATCGCTCTGACTGATGGGTGGATGAGGTGAATTGTTCCGACAGAGGGGTACATGAGGGTCACGAGTGACAAAACAGGGGGGGATCGGCATTTCCACCCATGGCATTTTCCTCCTCATGATTTTATGCTTCCGTCATTCGCGCGTCGGAAGTTGAGTTGCGTGGATGGTCACCGTCTGTTGACACGTTCCCAGAAACAGCCCGCATTTGCATTCCATGTTGGACTTCGGCTGTCATCGCTCGTCGGCTCAACCAACGTCGGATTCGCTTTGCTGGAGCGTGGCACCTTCTCCTGCGGTGGTGCCACCCTCTCCTCGTTGGCGCAGCACAGCAGCCGACGCTGTCGGCCTGACCAAGGTCGGCGGAAAACCACGAACCCCGTGTGTGGCGCGCACTAGCCGGACTTGGGCTGAGCACTTTCCCTTGACCCCACCTGTTTTCCTCGGCACGATTTACGCACAGAAGCGCACAACCCAGACCTGTGCAGGTCCCCCTGCGTCCCCGCATCGCCATGGCGTTGCTGAGCCACGCAGCGCCCAGTCGATCGCTCTCCCTCTCCCTGACCCATGCGGCCGCCTCCCCTTCGCCCCTACCTCCACTCTTTCCCTTCGCTTCTTCATCCACCCTCCTCTACCCCAACCGCCGGCACGCCCACAACCTAATCGAGAACAAATGGGCAAGTGCCAGTGCGAGTGTGAGCCTGAGTGTGAGTACGAGGCAGGCTCATGCTGCCGCATCCGTTTTCGCAGTTGCGCCTTGCACGCCACGCCTTGTCCGAAAGGAGGCAGTCGCAGCTGCAACGGCGCTCGGCTCCACTCTCTTCCCCATGGCCAACAAAGCAGCTGCTTCTGCAGCAGCGGCAGGGGCCGGTGTAGGTGTGGGTGGTGGTAGCAGTGGTAATGGAGGTGCGGCACCAACCCGTGGGATGAGTGTGATTGCCGTAGCAGCAGTTTCGTCTGATTCGCCGATGCCAAACCTGTTTGACGGTAGCACCAGGTGCGTGCGTTTGTTATGTTCGTTTATTGATATTGTACTCACTCACTCACTCACTCACTCACTCACTCACTCACTCACTCAGTCGCTCAGTCGCTCAGTCGCTCAGTTGCTCAGTCCCTCAGTCACTCACTCACTCACTCACTCACCCACCCACCCACCCACCCACCCACCCACCCACCCACCCA
>SZWC01000410.1:252597-277597 GCA_023375785.1 Penium margaritaceum
TCCCCCATCCCCCCCCCCCCCGCCCTTGTGTTATCAACCACGGGTAAGGATCCGGGTGTGCCTAGATCTAGCACTAATTCTTCACGTGACAAGATAAAACAGGCCAAGTTGTGAAGCTGACATTCACATGGTCCACAACCATGTCTTGGCGACAGTGAGCGCGCCGACGACAACATCTTGGCTCTCAGAGTCACCTGCATCAGTGATGTGTATGATGTGCAACGAGGCCAGAGGTCACTACGTGTCTGTGACACATGAACCAACACTCCCCCATGACCCACAGCCGACACACAACACACTCACATGGACGTCACAAGATGTGACTAACACGAATTTACACATGGACGTATGAGCACAGGGACTCAACCAAGCTCATCACAAGCACACAACAAGCCAACGGCATGGTCTGAAGCCTTGAAAATGTTGCTGTTGAGCACCTTCCTGAGGAAGTCAGCTCTCTACCCTCGAGTGTCCACCCAGACAATCTGGACATCACCTGTAGCCACTCTCTCATGCAAAAAATGTTGCTCAACATTGATGTGCTTGGTGCGAGTGTGATGCATGTTATCGTGCTCATCAATAGCCTCAGTACTTTGACTGTCGCAGCGTAGAGTGATGCAACGAATGGAGACACGTAACTGTTGTAAGAGACGACACAACCAGATGCTATCACATGTGCTAGCACCAAATGCAACATACTCAGCTTCACAAGAGCTATGAGCAACACAACCCTGTTTGCCGCTCTTCCATGACATATTGGTCCCGTCCACGAGGAAGATGTAGCCAGTGCGGCTACGAGCATCGGCGTCATGTGCCAATTCGCTGTCTGTGTGCCCGTCAACGACAACTGATGGCTGTGCTCGATAGCACATACCAGTGCGAGTAGTGGTGAAGGCATACCTGATGACACATTTTCGTGCTCTCGGGAACTATGAGAACTAAGCCAAGAAGATCACGGCGTAGGCAACGTCTAAGCCATGTCCATGAGAGAGCCGATCACACAGAGGTAGTCTATCACATTGAATGGCTCCCCCAACTTTGACACATCCTGTGTCTTCAGCAACCTCTGTCTAGTTGGCATCATTTGCGTGGACGCCGTGGAACTGTCTCGAGGAGAGGGGCGAAACGTTCCCCCAGGCTGTGAATGTAGGCAGTCTGGTGAACGTGGAGAACGCAGTGGGGGCGGTCTTTCTCTAGCTCCATTCCCAGAAAGACGTGAGCTGGAGACGCCCGGAGACGGAGATGCCCGCCGCAAACGAAGGGTGAGATAAGTGCAGGTCGAGTGGACTATGAGGATAAAAGGGTGTCTGTCCCTGCAAGGTCCGGCGACATGTCAGGGACGACAGGACTCGAGGATGGTGAGATGGTAGATGAGGACGCAGGGGCAGACGCAGGGGGGGACGAGGACGTGACCGTAGTGGTCGGTGTGTTGGACGAGCTAGACAAGGAAAACTGTTAAGAGGGAGAAGATAGGAAGGAAGAGGGTGATGAAGAAGGGAAAGGACTGGAGGAGAGGCAAAGGGTGGAGGGTGATGAGGGTAGATGCACACATGGCAAGGTTATAGAGGTGTGAAATGAGAGGGTGGAGGATGACAGAGGATGATGAGGACAGGGAGGTGAGATAATTAAGGGAGGAGGGAACAACAGATTGGAAAGGTGCCACAGCAAGAGAGGGAGGTGAATAACGGCAGGGGAGAGAGATCAATCATCCAAAGCGGATGATGTAACACGATCTGTATTCATGAGGATGTGGACAGAACAAAGCAGAGGCAGAGGGCATGACAGTGCATAGACCATAACCAGCCTAGTGACCTGGTTCGCAAAGGTTAAAAGATGCACAAAGGGCGAGCACCGAGACAAGAACATAGGGGAGAGATTGGGAAGACCTCTGAGGCCCCAATGTAGGGTGACACACAAAGTACTGAAGAGGATGGGAATAGATGTGGATAGGATCAAGAGAAAACGCAGCGACAAGACAAGGGCGATACGAGTTAGAGTTAATCACATGTCTTTTGTACACTCCAAAACCAGTGTACATGCATGGGTTCCTATGGGAAGCTTCTTAGGATGTTTTTACAAGTTTTCCTTCATTTGAATACTTCATGAGCTGTGCACAACTGTGAAAGAAACATTATGATGTCTATAATCTTCAAAGAAACTCTCAGGTAAAATGTTTTTACTATTAAAACATTTCTATCATTTTATGCTACCGTTTCCTTTACGTATATTACAACACATATAATGAATGTGTCTGAACCAAAAATTTATCACAGTCTATTAATGTAACAAGTCAGCTCTCCAGCTCCTTCAATTCGGTCATCGTTGGAGTTTGCAGAATGGCGTGCAGGGCTCGCTCGAGGGGCTTTCCTCTCAGCATCACTCTGGGGGAAATCGTCATCAACGACCCGTGCACAAAGACTTGAATATTTCAAGTCTTCAGAGGCCCATTTCCGTTTTTACCTCCTCCCCTCGTTCTAGGTTCGAACCGATGAGGGTATTACCCTGACATTGTAAGTTTGCACGAGTTTACCGGTATCGAAACTCGCAGTTTGACCTAAGCAAACTTGAGTTTCTTTTTTTATGCGTTGGTGCAAAATCGTAGCGTGCGACTCACGATCGACCATTTCAGACGTACACATTGCTATTTTCTTGCATCTCTCTTGCTTGCGTCTATCCCTCATCCTTCCTCGCTCTCACTAGCGAGGAGGATGAGCAAGGGCGAGGGCACAAGGCCACAGACTTTTCCCTTGAGGCCCTCGTTGCCTCTCAGCTGCCGATCTAGCCACCAGCTCAATCGGTGGCTGATGGCTCACCGCTGGGTGGCCGGCCGGTCACCTCACTGGCCGCCGGCCATCCAGCCAGCCAGCCACCAGCCGGCTGGTAGCCAACGGGTAGCTGGCCACCGGCTAGCCCTCGCAATAGGAAGGGTTGGCTGCGAGCCACCTCCTCGCTATTGCGAGGTGGGAGGGTCCAAATCGGCCCTCCCGCTACATTTCTCCCCACTTATTATGAACCGTCTTGGTTCATGACCAACAAGTGAGAGTGCAAGATAGTGAGTCATCAACATTGTAAAAGAAAATGAATAATTTTGATCAGTAGCTAGACATGTTCACAAGCCTGGCACTTGGACCTAAGGTGTAGCTTGTCGGTCAGCACGGCTAGCGGTCTCCCCCCTTCAGGCTGGAGCGTCCGTGTAACAACCATAATGGATGTCCTCAACCTCGTATGGTCGCTGTCCATGAATGCCGCCCAGTGCGAATGCTGTTCACTATTATCGCGTTGAGGTTGCGCCTTCTCCTATGTGTCAATCTGTTCTAGCTACCAGCTCGCTTCAGTGCTCCAACCAACCACATGATCAACCAAGATTCAAGCTCCCATGATTTATGTTCAGGTCCACAACCGGCCAAATGAACGAGGTATTCCGTTACCACCCTTGACCAGAGTGGGCCAACTGGAGTAGGCCAAGGACCTCGTGTTGGACATCGGTAGTAAGGACTATCGGTGGTGGCTGAATAGTTCCATCTGCCGTATATGGATGTAGTAGGCTCACATGAAACACGTCATATATCTTCGTACTCGACGAAAGCAGCAATTGGTATGCCACTGGCCCGATGCGTGCAACGATGGGAAACGACCCAATCTACTTCGGTAGATCTTTTTACATCCCTGGCAACTTTTGATGAAAGTTCTTGGTGCTAAAAAACACGTTGTCACCGATGTCAAACGAGACCTCTCGGTGACTTTTTTTGGCATATGCCTTTTGTCATTGCCAAGAAGCTTGAAAGTGACCCTTTGCCTCCTATAACAAGGAGTCTATGCGCTCGGCAAAGGCTTGAGCAAAAGAAACATGTCCTCCTATACTCCCACTATTTACCAATAAAGAGGGCATCACTAGATGCCAACCACTGTTCAACTCCAATGGTGTGAATTGTGTGGACTTGCTCACCAAGTTGCTCACTGTAAATTCTACCAGTACTAGGAATTCATCCCAGTCATACAAGTAGAGCATCTGCTGCAGAGTGCGATTCATACGCTTTCTTGATTTTAGGGTGCTATGCTATCGATTTTTATGACTCACTGCCAAAGTAATCGTCCATCTTTTGCCAAAACATGCTAGCAAACTATCTTTCTTGATCGAAGATAATGCACAATGGCAAGCTGTGGTAATTCATGATACCCTCAAAGAAGAGAGAAGCGGTCTCCTCTACATTCACATTAGTGGTTATAGGAATGAATTGTTGTATCCTCATCAAAAGATCTACAACCACTTGTATTGTATTGTGGCCACGGCCCGTGTCCGGAAGACAAGTAATAAAGTCCATGCTGACGTACTCCCATAGAGTTCCGGAGATGGGAAGATGTTGGAGGAGTCCAACAGGCTTTTTATTACTAGCATTGTTCCGAAGACATGGGTTGCATGTCATGCAATACGAACGGACATCGACACTCCATCCTGGCCACCAATAGTGGTCCGAGAGTATTTGTGTAAGATCCCACATGACCTGCAACCAACGGGTTAAGGAACTGGGACATAATCTTTGCTCGAATGTCTCCCGAGTCTGGTACAACTTGTTCTATTTGCTAACATATTCGTGCGGCCTCCACCAATCAAAATCCATGCTTTTCCAAATTCCAAGAGTCTCAAAACCAAGAATCCACACAGTATCCCTTCCGGATCTTGTTTATGAAACCGTTATAATGGATAATGTCTCAGGGTGGTTCACGCAGAGGTGCAGGGGGATCTTGTGTTTACACTATTGCTGTTGCAATAGCCATTATACACCCACTAACCCCCGTGGTTGCTTTAATTTCCACAAGCTGTCGGCTTAATGCATCAGCCACATTGATACGTGCTGGTCGATATTCCCATGTGAAGGAGAATTGGCTCAGGTATTCGCTCCCATGCGCCTCTCGTTTTGATATGTTTGGTTGCGTTTGGAAAACCACCAATGGATTGTGGTCGGTCATAACCAAAACACCCCCTTCAGCATCCTTGAGGTAGCAAAGCCATCGCAAGGAGCTCGTGATCCCCAGTTGTGTGCCGCGTCTCGGTGGGGATGAGCTTCCAGCTCTCATATGCAACTGGACGAGCATTCTGCAAGAGGAATGCTCCCATTCCATACAATTAGATGTCCATTCTCAATGCATGTCTTTTTACTTGAGCCTAGTTAGTGACTTTACCAAGGTCGAATATCCTTTCATAAACCGTAGAAAATAGTTTTCAAGTTCAAGGAAAGAACGAATCTGCCCAACATTTTCTAGGCGCGGCCAATCCACCATGACTTGTACCTTTTGTGGATCGATACAGATACCTTCCTTGTCAATGGTGGCCAAGATATTCGAGCTCATCTTGTGCAAACTTGCACGTGCTCACATTCGCATAGAACTTCTGTTCCCGAAGGATCGCGAGGACTTCGCGGAGATGTTCTATGGACTCTTCCATTGATTTGTAAAAAAACAAGATGTTGTACAGGTAAACGAAAACAACCGACTGCGTTGCTTAGAAAACTTTCAGTTCATTTCTCCTTGGAAAGTTGCCGGGGCGTTCGTTAGCCCAAAGCACAAAACCCGGAACTGATGGTGTCCCATGTGAGTTCGGAACGCTATTTTGGGCACATCATTTTCCGTGATGCGGATTTGATGGTACCCTTGAGACAAAACCAAGGATGAAAATGCTTTTTCCTATTGAATTTGGTGAAACAGGTCCTTAATATGTGGTAAGGGGAATCGAATTGTCACCTCCAGCTTGTTAAATGCCCAATACCCGACGCACATGCATAAACCACCGTGGTTTTTGTTCACAAAAATGATTGACGTACCGTACATCAAGCTACGTGGATCAATCTATCCTTTTGCAAGGTACTCTTTGATTTGGCTCTCGGCTTCTGGCCTTTCTACCAGACTAAGGTGATACATGAGTCTGAACGGAGGAGTCACCTCCTGTTGTAGTGAAACTATGTGGCCCATGTGCCGTTCTGGTGGGAGCCAAGCTGGTGGGTCTTGGAATACATCCGAGAAATCTGCCATAGAGATTTGATCTCTTGTGGCGTGTCTTCTTTCACCTTGTCCTCCACTTACTGTAGCTAAGCTAAAAAGTATCAACAACCTTATCAAATACATCTCTTGACCTACATCGCAGATAAGTTGGCATGGACTTCTAATCGGATGGGCCAAAACTCCATACTTGGAATTAACTTAAAGCAGCACTATCCCTTTTGAAGGATCAAGCGCTTTGATTCAGGAAACATCAGAGCCTTTTTTGTCCAAAACTGGGAATTGCGTAACACCACGCCAAACAGGTCAAGAAGGTTGAGTACCTTCAATGTGACACTCTGTGTTTATCCTTGAATGTAATTTTTTTCTTTACAGTTACCGATCACAGGTACTGTACAGTTGTCACCAATAACAACTGTGCCATTCGATGGCTGTCCTTTAGGCCCACCTATTGGGTAAAGCCAAGAATTACAAAGGATTCATCCCCTCTATTGTGAGCCAGTGCGTTCACGGAAGCACGAGCTAGGTGTCCGTTGAATTGCATCGTCATGCTACCTCCACTCTTCTAGGTGAACAGGCTCGACGACGGCAAACCGAGTCTCTGATAAACACGAAATATGTACGGCATGCACTGCAGCTCCCATGAGTCATCCACTCGAGTCCACATCTTGTGGGAACTTTTGAATTCGACCAGCACCTTCCAGTCTTTAAACTTGACCTTGTCAAAAATGCCAACCAAAGGTACTGCAAACGTGATTGAACTCACCGTTTTGAGGGCGTTTGTTGCACTCACTTCGACACATGTCCAGTGGTCGGTCTCACCACCACTAAGCATGTTTGATCATGCATCTCTTCCAGAGATGCAATGTTTTTTTAACAATGTTGGTCAGCAAGAATGGGGTTCAACAAGAGGGGAGAAACAATAGAGCCGTTTGAACTCATGAAAAACTCAAACTGTTTATCATCCTCGTCTGGGAACATGAACCCACACTCGTGATCCGGTTTTTTCCCATGAGTGGTCCCCACTTACATCACCCAGGGGTGGGGAAAACCCGCACCATGACCATGTCTGCTACCACGGACGGGCCCACTGCTGTGACCGCGGCCGTGTCCACGGCCTTGTCGGTGGCCTCCTACTGCACCATCCCCACGAGGTGCCGCAGCTGCGGCCAATGCCACGGTCTCTTGCCCACCACCACCGGCCTCAGTTCAGTAATGAGGGAGAAAGGGTTGGGTTAGTTAGCGGCTATGGCTGTTTGGGTTGAAAACCCTTAAGTGTCGAGCCGAGACAAGCATCAGCTAGAGCGGGTGAGTCTTGCTAGTCAATGCTCACTCGTTGGCCGGCAAGTGAGGCTTGTTGGCCACTCCTCCTTGAGCGAGGACAAAATTCTTTGAAGTCCACTAAACTGTGGACTAGGCTACACCATGCCACTCACTAAAAAACCAAGACAATGCCACTAACTAAACTAAGATTTAACAAGGTTCCTAAATCCTATTTGTTGTATTGCCCACAAATCACAAGTAAGGACACATGTAGGTATCAAAGGGCAAACAGCTACAGACTGTCCCAGAGGGGATGGAGCTGGGGTAATGCTACCCGAGGAGGAGGGAGACAAGCACATGCGAGCTCCCAGATAAATTGCAGTGTGAATTGGACGTGGCATGGAAGCTCAGTATGCATCACCTCCACTCTCTTGGTCAGCATGCCCTGCGCACTCAGGTCCACAAAACAAGAGGGAAAAGGATTAACATGCCCCCTTGGATGTTAGTGCGGCAGGGATACAGCCAAGGTGCATAAGTTGGAGATGGAGTGCAGGGGAGGGAAGTGCCTTGGTGAGAAAGCCGGCCAGCTATGCATCCCCGCTTAAAGGACAGACTTGCACAACACCTGCCACAACTACTTCATGCACGAAATGATGTTCTACACTCATATGCTTTATGCAAAGATGTAGTACACAATCATTAGCAACGATGCGACGTACGGTGGAGCTGTCACTATTTAGTGTCACAGCCTGGGGTTGCAGTCCTAACTCCTCAAGTAGTCGTGCCAGCCAAATGCATTCGCATGCAGCTTCACCCAATGCTATGTATTCAGCTTCCGCCATACCACAAGCCATACATGATTTCTTAGCAATACACCACAACACAGCTGTACCCCACACACAAGACACATAGCTGCCCCGACTGCACGCCCCATGGTTGCGTGCATAGTCACTGTCACAATACCCATCCAGCAGGGGAATCGCAGAGGAGCAAAGACCAAACTAAGCTCTGTAGTGCCGGTCGCATAGCGAAGCAGCTTCAGCAGTGCTTTCAGATGTGTGCTGCGTGGTTGTTGACTGAACTGTGCCAGCACGTTGACAGAGCAGGAGATGTCCATGCATGTTGTAGAGGCAAGGTATGAAAACTGCTAGTGATTTTCCTGTACAGTGAAGGGTTATAGTCTGGTCTGTAATCTGTGGTGTTTGCATTCAATATGTGCGCGTACACGTCAGGGCTTATCGGAGAGTGCTGTCGTGGAAGATGCTATACCAAGTGCTGGAAGCGTGTCGTGAGGTGTGCGATGAACCGTCCTTGGTGTAGGGTGAGGGTGCGTCCCTTTCTGTCCCTTGTGACAGTCGTGCCCGAGAAATTTGTGGCATCAGGTCTGTCATGGTGTAGTGCGTACTGAGCAGGATCTTTCTCTCTAAGATGAGAGTGAGAGAGGGTGACAAAATAAACAGGTCATCCACATGGACCAACAATGGAACTGGAAGACCGACGTCCCATCGCAAGAAGAGAGAGGGATCGGTTAGACTTGGGATGAACCCTCCTGATTCAAGTGTGCAACGAATCTCTTTGTTCCAACAACTTGGGGGTAAAGACATCAATGGCTTTACGCCCAGGCCGAGTTGATAATCATCGTGCTCCAAGCATTCAGCTCTACGACCATGGCTTTGTCCCACTTAGCAGCGTCGGCGCACCCCCTTGCCTCAGTCAGTGTCTCGGGTTCCACTGTGGTGTGGTCCACGTTTTCTGGACCAGTTGTGTGATAGAATTGTCTGTAGTTCACACGAGGGAGGTTACGCAAGGAGCATCGTGCCGGTTGGGGCAGTGGCGTCCTTTCATCCTCTGTTTTATTGTGAGACGTTTGGGTGTACAACCCGGGTGGGGTTTGTGGAGCACTGGATTCCGTACTTAGTAGGTCAGTGGTTGTTCGTAGATCTGTGGGGACAGCTTCAATATTCTTTTTGTGTTCCTCACTCCATGGGGGAGCTGTTGGCGCATGAGGAAAAAATACAGGCACACTCACAACGTTTTGGTATTGTTCAGGTATGGTAATGTGTGGGACATGACGCAAGGTACAAACTGTTTGTAGGGCATATGCTCCATAAACAATGCATCCCTGCTCTCCAAGAAACTGTGGTTCATGGGATTCCAGAATCTTCATGCTTTGGATGCATGTTCGACCCCAACAAAGACGCACCAGTGCCCTCGCGGGCCCAACGAAATTGACTAAAATCATCTATTAGTTTCAAGACATACTGTGACCCATACTAAACAGACGGCACATGCATGGGTCCTGTGGGCCTTACCCTCTTGAAAACGAGTTCAAGAGGTAACTCAAATACAGTGTTTGAATTCGGAAAGGTCTGCCTGTGGGCCTCACCCTCTTGAAAGTTGAGGCACATATCTGCCCTAAGTCCATGAGGGCAGTCCGCAGGCAGAAGACCATGCGCAGGATTGTGTTTGATCATGTCTCTAACTAGCTCTGTGTTGACGTTTGCCAGTCGGCGGTGCAATAGGCCTGTGTGCCTTTCATCAGTAGAGGTGAGGACATGTGCCTGCGATCTGTGTGAGTGTGTTTGCAGTAGAGAGAAGAGGGTGAGGTGGCGAAGCATGTCATCATGCAAGGGACTATCAGCCAACAATACACCAACAACATCAAATAGCATGCAGTGTTGCTCCTGCAAGGGTGGACATGCTTGCTTGTCGGTCTAGCTGACCCCTTGACAACTTATTCACTTTCAACTTGGCCACATACAAAACCCCAGTCAGCCAGAGTGAAAGGCCACAATTTCTACGCCATCCACCACCAACACCTCTCCAGATCCCGTCTTCACACCCTCCACATCATGCGCAGCATACCACGACACAAGCAATTGACGATGTGGTGATATGTGATGTGGCCCGGCGCTGTCAAAATACCATTAATGCATGGGGAGTGCATTTGATGTGGTGACATGAGTGTGCGCCAGTCACTGACCTGGCGACTGCGACATAGCTGTTGGCTCTGGAGGCTACAACTCTATAGGTGTTGTACACCCCATCACAGGCAGACCTGCTATTAGCTGCTGAGACTCGGCCATGTCTGAGTAGATGCGATGTGCCCACGCTGGTGTTGGAACAGGGATGGCCGAGTTCGAGGGAACGTAGTAGGGACCCTGGTACAGAGGGGCTGGCCCCTGATACAATGGTAAGGCCATTTGTGGCTGCCAAGACAGTGGTATGTAGGACACTCTACCGAAGGGTGCAGGGACTCGAGTTGTCGTGGTTGTTGGAGTAGACCATGCTGGTGGTTGTAAGTGATTTTTGAGCTGAAGGCGCAACATCGGTGTGGGGAACCATTGCTGCTCCTGCTGCTACTACTATTGCTGCTACTACTGCTGCTGGTGGGCTGGGTTCATTATACGTTGGACGTCAAGGCATGCACGCCAGAAGTGATCGTGCTTGCTGTAGTAATTTCAAGTGTGCCCTCCGATACCACCCCGGCAACGACCTCATCCTCGACTTGGGTGGATGCCTGTTCCTCCATTACTCCAACCCCCTCCGCCTCTACCTCCTCCCTGGCCAGATCTGCTGGAGAAGCCTGGTGAGGAATGATGCACAAGGCGCTTGGTGCCAGGCTGTTGGCCCTTCTCGTCTCTCCCCAAAGGATATCTTTGTAGTGATGTATCCCCTCAGACACCTCAGAGAAGTCGGTGCTCTCGATGTCTGTCACATGAAGGTGTCTTAGAAGACCTCGTAAGGCTCGTAAAGATGCAGCAGCACAGGATCCAGCCACTCGAGCATGGAGCATGATGCTCCAAGCCCAACGATGGGCCATCGCAGGTCCATGGCTACATCCCAGTCCTCAGCTATCGGTGCTCCTCACTTTAGGTAGAGTCCCCAAAGTCAATCGTGAAGCGAGATCACCAGTGGCAGCCCTCATTCCTTATGTTGAGTAGGGAGATACTACCATGCCTCGTGTGGGCTTGAAACTCCACTCCAATGATCAAAGGGGTTTACCCCTTTGCCACCAAACTGGAAATGGCAGATGGCATAGGATTGGTCGTCGGGAAACACCCGGACTAGAGTATTAAAGGCACGCAAGAGGACCCGGTCCTCGATTGCGTCGGTGGACGGGAACAGGTACAACTCCTCTAACCCATGTTCCGCCGCCCACGCAAGGAAGACATCCTTTCAAGCAAGGAATTCTCTTTTCCCTAAGGCGGACAGCGTTAGACCCTTGTGGGACAAGACCTTGGTGAGGTATTCCCACATCACTGTGGTAGCACCAACTCCTCCGCTACCTCCGGTGGCGGTGACGGTGCCGATACCCACGCCGGATCCAATGGGGGGGTCACCACTTGCCCCTACGCCGGTCCCTCTGGGCATTGGGGCAAGGGACCCTGCCGTCACCTCTGGAGGGTGCGAACGACACTTGGGCTCTCCCTTCCCTCGCCTCTCCCACCGTTGTGGACTTCCCCCTACCTTTTCCCGCCCCTGTTTTTTACGCATGGCCTAGGGGAGGGTCTTCAACATGTCCACGGGATGTGCGCAGCCTACTTTTGAGTCAGCCACGCGTATCTGCTTCCGTGCATGACTCAGCCGCCGCCTTTTTGGCTCGACATCGCCCCTATGCGCCACTCTCAGGCCCCAAACTCAGCTCCAATACCATGAGATGATTGCTACGACCCTCATGCAACTTCTTTCACCTTGTTTGGTTGATTAATAAGGGAGAAAGGATTCGATTACTCAGCAACCATGGCTGTTTGGGTAACAACACGGTATTGGTGGTGGTGGATCTGTTCTCCAAGATGGCATATTTCATCGCATGTCTGGAGAGCATCACAACTACTGGGATGGCTCAACTCCTCCTCAGTCATGTTATCAAGCTGCATGGATTGCCACATTCGGTGGTCTCAGATCGTGATCCATGTTTCACTTCATGATTTTGAAGAGATCTCATAAGGAAACTAGGCACGCAGTGTAGCTGACCATAGCATACCACCCACAGAGTGATGGACAGACGGATCACATGAACCAGACATTGGAGGAGGTGCTGTAGAGCATGGTCCCACTAGATGGATATGGCTGAAAGGAGAAGCTCGGACTGGCAAAGTTTGCCTACAACTCAGTGGTTTCAGCATCAACAGGAAAGTCACCCTTTGAGGTGGTTTATGGCCACGAGCTACTGAGCCCAGCTTCCCTCGCTAGTGCAATCTCTCTTCTGGGTGTGCAACACATTGCTGATAGATTTGCCACCACATGGGACATGGTGTGACAACGGCTGTTGAAGGCATAGAAGCAACAGAAGCAACAAGCATATAAGCATACTTCTATGGAGGAGTTCCAAGCGGGTGATCAGGTGATGCTGAACTCTGCAAACCTGTAACTGATGGGCGTTGCGAGTCCGAAGCTGAAGCCGCGATGGGTGACTCTGTTTTATATTCTAGAGAAGCGGTCGGCCGTGTCCTACAAGCTGGAGCTGCCAGCTCACAACACCATCCATCTGGTGTTCCACATCTCCCTGCTTCGTGCCTATCGTGACCCCAATATCTTCTTTCAGGGTCGTGGGACAGCTCCTTCCCTGCTGTCCAGGTTGAAGGCAGTGAGGAGTTTGAGGAGGAAAAGATTCTAGCAGATTTCCAGTGGGGACGTTGACGTGAGTTTCTGGTACAGTGGAAGGGGTACCCGGCTGAGCACAACTCATGGGAGCCAGACGCCAACTTCAAAATTGAGGATACCAACAATGTCCTCCGGGAGTATCTCAGACACGCCGGGATGTCGTGCCTCCAACGAGAGAGCTGAATGTAACGAGCTGCCTACATTTTTCTGGCATACGCAGGGCCTTTACCGTGTTCTAGGGGCATATGGAGACTTTTCTATTTTTTGGAAATGCAGATCGAAGGTTGAGCTCGACTTTGCTTTGCCACGGATGCAAGGAGGAGGAGGAGCGAGCGAGTGTGCTCCACACGCTTGGCACTTGGCGTTCCGAACACGCAAAGCGAGGATGGTGTTCCCCCTCTCAGTGAGTAACATAGTGTTACACTACCTGTCGAGGGGTTATCTCGAAGGTAGATCCCTGACTACCGATGCGATGAACGACTACAAAAAAAACACTAACTATAACCGTACGTGTAGAAATCTACTAAATAGGTAGCATCGAAATGTTGAATATCTCAGTGTTTCAGTCGCGAGTGGGTCAAGGAATGGCCTCGGACTTTGCCGAGTCCCCTATTCTTACGGGTCATACCCGAGTCGCGTCGTCATAGAGCAAAACCGACGTTTTGAAGCTACACAATACTTTTGTATTTACAGTCATGATTATTTGATGATTCTGTCCATTGTGTTTCTCACTGTATTTCGTGCTCTGTTTCTTTTCGTCAAGAGAACTTTCGAGTATATTTTATTGAATAAACAGGAAGTCGAAGATAGACGAAGGGTACGTTCAAAATCTCTCACCTAAAAAGACGAGGTTTTGGTATATTTGCAAGCAAGTGAAATGTGTTATGGGGCATAAGCTAGACTTTCTTTGTCTTGTTGGAGGTGATGGATAAGAGCCCCTAGTGGTTTGATGCCTTTTTCCAACCTCCACATGGCCCTTAGAATTGACCATGCCAACTGGCATGGTCAAACCTTTTTTGCAAGATATTTAAAAAACATAAAGCATTTCACCTCTACATTTCTCCCCCTTGAAGACCAAATCATCCTGATTTGCTGCGTTGCTCGGAGGGAATGGTGACCTGCACACTTGGAAGGAAAAATCCGACGGATTAGCCAACGGATATGTTTTTTACTTCCACTTCTACAAATGAAAATTGGCTTGACAAAAAGGTCTTAAGGCACGAACTCTCAGACGTAAAAGAGTCATGGCCTCGCTACCTCCCCCTTTTGTAAGGAGCGTCCTTGCAACATGTGTCCAGGCGTCCCCGTAACACAGTGCACGATAGTAAGGGTATAGTGCCACATCCTCTTCAAGGGGTGTGTGCCAGGGTGGTACCCCCGAGGGCACGTCATTTTGAACGGGCAGCCAGTTCCTCCCAGTGCTCGGCTACAGGCGCCTTCGGCATCCGAGATTCTGGCTCCCACGAATTGCGTTTAAGTCCACAACCGACCCAATGCACAAGGTGCTTTTTGACCACTCGTGCGTGGAGTACACGCTCACGGTACTGGAGGATGCAGTGGACCTCGCATTGGCCTTCCACGGCAAGGACAGCAGGCAAGGGAGGCTGAGTAGACCCATCCACTTTGTATGGTGCAACTAGACTCACATGGAACATGTTTTAAATGCACATTGCAGATGGTAGATCCAACCGGTATGCCACTGGTCCTACTACATGCATGATCACAAACGGTCCGAGCCACTTTGGCAACATCTTACGTGCACCTGATGTCTTCAGCCGTAAGTTCTTCGTGCTCAAAAGCACTCGATCGCAGACGGAAAACTTAACCTCACGTCGGTTTTTGTCAGCATAGGCTTTTTGGCATTGTCGAGTAGCGTACAGGTTGTCTTTTGCATCACGCAAAAGCACGTCCCTTCTTTCGACAAAGGTCTGGGCGGAGGGGACCTGATCACCGCCGCCCCCGTGCCTCACCATAGAAGTGGGTACCACCGGATGCCGACCATGGTTGAGGAAGAAGGGAGTAGAGACTGTCAACTCGCTTACTGCATTGTTGATATCAAACTCTACAGGAGCGAGGAAGTCATCCCAATCCTCCATCATCGAGTTGATGTAAATGCATAGAATTTGTTCCAATGTGTGATTCATACACTCTGTCTATCCGTCTGTTTGTGAGTGGAACACACTGAACATCTTCACTCGTGTCCCGTATCACTCATTGAGTGCCTGCCAAAAGCAGCTTGCAAATTGAGGGTCATGGTCCGAGATGATCTCCAGCAGGATATCGTGGTACTTCACGATGCCATCATAGAAGAGGCGTGTTTTTTTCCTTTGCAGTGATCCGTGATGTTGTGGGCATGAATTGCACCATTCAGGTAGTACGGTCGATCCCCACAAAGATGGCATCATGATCCTTTGTTGTTTTTGGAAGGCCGGTGATGAAATCCATGGCCACAGGCTCCCATGGAGCATTTGGTAGCTATAGGGGCTGGAGTTGCCCCCATAGTGCCTTGTTTCTTGCTTTGTTTTGGAGACGAAGGTCATAAACTGCACAGTACTTTCGTACGTTGTTACTCCATCCTGGCCACTAGCAATGCTCGGCGAGCACGTAGCTTGTCTTCGTTGGACCCTCATGTCCGGCTGCTAGAAGGTTATGGAACTCAAATAATATCTTCTCACGTAGTTTCTCTACGTGGGGAACCACCATTGGTTCACCGTGCCAGTAGAGGCCTTCTGCTTCAATGAGGCCATGTCGCTCAATGTTTTGTGAATCTTGAAACCATGGATCGACGATGTTGCCCATGCAAATCTGGTTCTTGAAATGGTGTACTCCCGCTAGTGACCTTGGTACTGGACGGAGCGGGTTCATATGTCGAGTTGTTGCCTTTGCCACAGTGGCAAAGTTACTCTCCGAAGAGTTCTTGCTTTCCACCATGATTGCCACCCAAACAGGATTACAGCCCAACAGGTCTGCCACGTTGACTCAGCCGGGCTAATATTACCATGTGAACGAGAATTGACTCAAGTATTCGCTCCATCGTGCTAGTCATCGAGACAGGTTGGGTTGTGCTTGGAAGTATATCAGGGGGTTGTAATCGGTAACCACTATGATCTGCTCCTCTGCTCCTTCCAAGTAACAGCGCCAAGTCTTGAAGGCATGCACGGCGGTAAGAAGTTCTTGCTCTCTTGTGGTGTAGCGTGTCTCTACATCGGAAAGATTTTGACTCTCGTACGCCACAGGGTGGCTGTCTTGCATGAGCATTGCTCCAATGCCAACGATTGATGCATCACACCTTACTTCCTATCATTTTCTTAGGTGCGACAGGGATAGCACAGATGCAGATGCCAAAATTTTCTTGACCTTATTGAAGGCTACCTTGCATTTTTCTGTCCAACACCATTGTGTTGATTTTTGTATGAGGAATGTGAGCTCCCTAACCAAGGGAGAGTATCCCATCATGAAGCGCCTGAAGTAGTTCGACAGGCCAAGAAAAGATTGAAGCTGACCTAAGTTCTCAGGACGGGGCCATTCTTTCATGGGTTGTACCTTCCGGGGGTCCACTTGGATGCCATCTCCAGTCATGATGTGACCGACGTACTCCAGTTCCTTTTATGTAAACCTGCACTTGCTCATCTTTGCAAACAAGTTGTTGTCCCAGAGAATTTCTAATGCCTCTCGCAAGTCCTGTTTGTGCTCTTCTTCCGTCTTTGAGAAGATCAGGATGTCATCAAGATACACCAATACGGACTTCCTGATTTGATTTCAAAACACGCTGTTCATCACATCTTGGAAAGTTGTAGGTATATTGGTCGACCCGAAACAGAGCACTCGGAATTGGTAATGTCCCAAGTGTGTGCAGAATGCTGTTTTAGGTACATCCTCCTCCGTGATGCGGATCTGATGGTAACCTTGAGAAAGATCGAGCAATGTGAAGATTCTTGCTCACTCAAGTTGGTCAAAAAGGTCTTCAATTCGCGGTAGTGGATAACGGTTCTTCATCGTACGTTTGTTCAACGCGTGATAATCCACGCACATGCCCAAACCTCCATCGTTTTTACTCACAAAGAGGATCGGTGGGCCAAAGGGAGACTAGCTTGGCTCGATCCATCCTTTTTGTAGGTACTCCTTGATTTGTGTTTCTTCCTCCTTCATCTCAGCCGTGCTGAGCCGATAAATTGCCTGAAATGGTGTCGTGGCTCCAGGTTCGAGTGGTATGGTATGACCCACCTTTAATGCCGGAGGTAGGCCATCTGGCGGATCCTTGAACACAACTTGAAAGTCATGAACAACGTCTGCCACACCTTTCCGGAGGTCCTGTCCTGGTTATCTTTCCTCGGTTCTCCACAATGTGGCCAAGAAGCAGTGAGAACCTTGTCGCAGCCTTCGCTTCACCTACATCGTAGTCAGTGCTGTAGGTGTGTTCCTCTCAAGTTGAAGCATCTGAGGTATTGGTCAAATGGTGATTTTTTGCCGCCCCTTCAGGACTTCCTGCATTTTTTATTCAAAATTCATTTTTTTCTTTGTGGTTCATCAATCACGGGTCTCCCAAGACAACGTCAAATGGGTCCATGAGATGAAGGACTGCGAGACGGGTCTTTGTTCTCAATCCTCCAAGGGAGAGCCGGACCACGCAATCACCAAGGATTGATACCTCTCAATTGTCTCCAACGACCACCTGCCTTTGTCTCGGGGTGAATTTTAGGTCGGTTGCATCAAGGAATGCCCCTTTCACTAAAGAATTCTCTGCTCTACTGTCTCCAAGAAAGCGAACCGATGCTCCATTGACACTTTCCCAAAACTGCATCGTCATGCTGGCACACGATTTACGTATGAACAAATTCACAAGAGGTTTGGCATGTAAGTGGTAAACCCGGTAGGCATGGGAGCATCGACGGAGCTCTACCATGTCGTCCACCTTCTACCACATGTAGTGTCCTAGAGTGAAAGTTTCCAGCAACCTCCAGTCCTTGAACTGGGAGACATCAGAGTCTTTGTGTATGGGGACTGGTATCCTGATCGATGTGAGTGTTTAATTCTCATGTGCTTTTTGTTCTTCTTGGACAATTTCCTTGACATTTTCTCTTGTTGCCACTACAAAGCAGTCACAATTATCAAGATTCTCCTTGGTGGCATACATTAGTGGACAAGAGCTGCCATAGTAGAGAGAGTCAGATTGGATGAATGATGAGAATATTGTTCAGAAGTATTGAGATTATAAGAATTCATATCGCTTCCCATCATCATCCACAAACATGAAAGATCTCTCATCTCCCAAGCTGTTTTATCCCCAAGGCAGTTGTCCACTCTCTACTGCTGAGGTTGGCGAAAATCCAGTCGGTACCCATTCGGTTCTCCACCGGGTTGGTGGTGGCCATCCTGCTCATCTGCCACACGAGGGCGTCCATGACCACGCTGCTTTTCGCGGACTCCGATCCTGTGGATTGCTCCAAGAGCTGGCTTCTGCTCCCCTCCAAGCGCACGCCCAGGGCCAGCATGACCCGGCCGAGGTCCAACATTCTGGCCGCCTGCAAGACCAACACCCATGCCACCTCCAACACCCTGGCCTGGACGAGTGCCACCGTGTTGGTGTCCCTGCGCCCCCTGCCGATTGGGACCTCCAAAAGGTCTGCCATCTTGACCTGGACAGAAGGCTTGCCCCTGTGGGGGACCTTGGCGCTGGCGTTGAGGGCACTTGCATGCAAAGTGCCCTGGTTCATTGCACGCCCTGCATGTGAAGGTGCGAGGCTACGATGATTTTTGCTCTTGAATACGCGGCATTTTAGGCTGTCCAACATGTCCCTCAAGGGGGCACTTTCTACCTCCATTCCCATGGAAGCTTGCGAACTCGAACTTTGTCGCATGCCCTGGAGTCGTCGTGTCCCATAAGGCCGAGTTCTTGTTGTACGTCTCCGAAACATACTTTGTTATAGCCCGCAAGCTTGTCCACCACTTATGGCCTTTGTCTGTGATGCAGTAGAACTTGAGCTACTCACTGGCTAGGCCATTGAGGAAGAGTGTGATCTTTGTGTCTTCGATCATGTGACGTGGTTGGACATGCTGGGCTGTGTCATAGAAGACCTCCATATAACGGTTCAAGGTCATGATCCCTTGCCTGAACCTTTCCAGCTCAACTTTTGTTGCCTGTTAGTCTACTGGGTGTGAGAACAGCTCCCCCAGGAAAAGCTTCCTCATACGCTTCCCATGTGGAACTACCCTATCGCTCCTTCGTGTAACATACATCCGCCAGCTGCTCGAATTGCTCGCGGCTTACTGCTAGCATGCTTTGGGCCCCCCAATCCTCCATAGGCACCTTCCTCAGTTGCATCTGTAGCTTAAACCCTTTCAGCTACGTGTGCACGTTAGACTTGCCATCGTGCTTATCAGCAGGTTCAAACACAGGGCGACCCGTCATGCTAGTCATCGTCAGCCCCCCAACTGTGGTGGGTTGTGCTGCGTGGATAAAGGTAGTTGTCGGTGTTGGCTGCACGCTGGCACGGCGCGTCTCAGCTATGGATTGCTCTTGGCATTCAAATACGCGTTCAGCCACCTCTCCTGCCACGTATACAGTTGTAGCTTCGTAGATCTGGGCCACCCCATGTTGCTTCGCTTTGAGCACTTCCCTTGCGGTGATTTCCTCCTTGGCACAGTGCAGTATGACTGAAAGCTCTCCGTGACGCTTCTTGTTCTCCCCCGATAGCTTTCAATTGGTAACATAGCCGCTTCTGGCCTGTAACCGCAATGCAGCCACGGTTTTCTCCTGACTATGCGCCCTTGCTCCCACGATGCCGACGACAATGTTGTAGTCTTCTGAACTGAGTCATGCTTTCAACATCGCAACATCCTCCTCAACTTTGAGCAAGCGAATGGCCTTGAGGAAAGCACGGTGAGTGCTTAGGGACCCCGCGAGACCAAGGATGCGAAGGGATTCTTCATCACCTGTAGGATTAGTGTTAGAGATCCTCAGTTCACCTGCGGTAGTGCCCAAGGGATTGGGAACCTCAGGCTCTTGCCCAGAAACCTCAACACGAAGGCGCTGGTCAGAGGGTGGCTTGCCCTCGTTGGCATTGCCATCATCCTCAAAATGCACGCGACGCCTCCAGACTGGCCCAAGGATGTGTGTGGGCTTGTGACGGACTCCTTCATCGGATTCTGGATCATTTTCCTCTGGCTGAGGTTCACTATCTTTGTCGTCGGATGTCTAAGCAACTTCAAGCTCAAGAGTAATTTTGGCATTCTCCTCCTCTGACATGTCGTTAGGTTCTTTGTCGTTGGCCATCATGCCCTCTTCTGAGACGTCCCTGTCAGCTCCGTCCTGGAGGTTGACATTCTCGGAAGCATGAACATCATCGTCCAGAGTTACGTCCGGGATAGGCTCATGACTCGTCTCAGCCGGTTCTGTCTCGACCTCCTCAGTTGTCAAGCTAACGCCCACACGGGTAAGGCAGTCCCCATCCTAGGACACGCGCTAGTTGGTTGTTGGGGGGATTGGGTTTACCTGAATGGACCGGACACGCCTATCCTTCAAGGGAAGCTAGTTACCCGTGGTGCCTATCCCTGACCTTGGAAGACCCTGGTGACGGCAAAGACGAGCTTGCTTGTCAGATCCCGCGCGTAATTCCAGGGGAACCCGTGGAGTAGCTTTGACCCAGTCGGAGGTACGTTTCCACTCCGGTGTGAGCTCTACCGACTACTTAAAGTTGTTGTCACGGTCCAGTGGTAGTCAGTGGTTGATTCGGGAATGATGCGCCCACCAAGTGTCCGGGGCTTGCGCGCACGGCGTGGGTCAAACAATGGGTGAACCACCTGGCCCTTGGGAAGTTATTAATTCTGGCACTACCAAACAGGCCACCAAAAAAAAAACCTCCTCGGTTGGGCTCTCAGTGCCTCTGTCCGAGTCAAAGATCAAGTGCTCGTGGTCATCTTCAACCATGAGCGTGTACGGTGGACGGTGCAAAGGTGATTCATGAGGCGCAGAGTTCTTCTCACGTCTCCGTCCCCCGTTCTCCACATCTTGAGGACATCGTGAATTTTGAAGGGGAGCTTTGGTTCCCTCCCGTAAAGCATGGCGGATCAAAACTCGTCGCTTGGTGCCACGCTTGGGTGCATCCATCGGAGGTGGACCCCGGAGAAGGCTTGACAATCTAGTTGTCCTCGCCGCCAAGGCAAGAGCTTTTGTAAAGAGAGCGTAACGCTGGAGGGGAGTCGACCAATAGTTAGTTTTTTTGTTTTGAGGTGGAGTATGCACGTGCTCTTGCAATACTACTCAATTTAAACCCTTTCTCCTACCCTCTTCTTCAAACTTGGAATCCTTGTGGGTGTGATTTAATGAGTTGCTTCACAAGGAGTCTAGCTCACTCAGTTTGAACTTTCTCGACTAAATCAAGTGTGCACGTTTAAGGAGGAGATTGACTCACTCAACTTGAAGGGTACAACACTAGCATTTTTGCTAACACATCAACTCACTCAACAAAAGAGGAGATTCATCTTACTCTATTTAGGAGGAGCTTCAAGGTTGTTTTACCGGGAAGTGAGAGAACAAGCTACATATAGAGTTTACTATGCCACTGCCGGATGGCACAAGTCAGCCTCTAAAAAACAGAGCAAGAAACGGAGTTGTATTGAAGTCGCAACAGAATTTTGAAGTTCTGCTCCCGAGACCAACTCCTGCGTTGTCCACCGCGGTCTTCCTTCGAGACGGCGAGCTCCAACGCCCCAAAAAAATGGCTGCACGGCTCAGCTCACCCCTTGTGCGTCATGGACGGTTCCAGCGCGTTAGGGGGGGCTTGTTGTCGCTCCAGGGGACCCTGTTGGCACAGCAGATGGCCCTACTAGCATAGCTTGTTGTCGCGCTTGATCCCAGGAGCCCGATTCGCACGCGCGAGTTCACTGCGACGATTGTTGTGGTTGTGAGCGCCAACACTTGTGCAGAACAACGTGGGCGATCATGAAAGTCCTAGAGTAGGCCACCTTAGTTGCTCAAGAGGTTAGAATCGTCGCCTAAGGGCGCCGGTGGTCGTCCATGAGCGAAAAGGTTGTTTGGGCTGTATGTGTAGGACTTGTGACTCTACATACTAGTGTAAAAATCTACAGAGTAGGTAGTGTCAAAATGTTGAAGCTCTCAATGTTTCAGTCGCGAGTGGGTTGAGGAATGGCCTCGGACTTTGCCGAGTCCCCTCTTCTTACCCGAGTCGCGTCGTCATAGAGCAAAACCGACATTTTGAAGCTAAGCAATGATTTCGTGTTTATAGTTATTATTATTTGATGATACTGTCCTTTGTGTTTCCCACTTCATTTTGTGCTCTCTTTCCTTTCGTTGAGACCCCGTTCGAGTCTATTTTATTTGATAAACGAGAAGTCTCCAATGGACTAAGGGCACGGTAAAAACCTCTCACCTAATATGACGAGGTTTTAACATATTTGCAAGTAAGTGAAATGTGGTATGGGGCATCAAGTTAGATTTTCTTTGTCTCGTTGGAGGTGATGGGAGCGAGCTCCTAGTGGTTGGTTATCTTTTTCCAAACTCCACATGGCCCTTACAGTTGACCATGCCATCTGGCATGGTCTAACCTTTTCTACAAAATGTTTTAAAATATTTCACCTCTAGAGTGCGACGGTCGCAATACCACCGGTGGCGTCTGCAACATGGCGACCGCACCCACCGCTGGGAGGCATTGAGTTAGCGCTGCGGCTCACCAAGAGACAAGAAACACCATCGATCTGGAAGATCGACGGCCGGGCACTTCTTCCACTAGGTATTTGGTACAAGCAGGGCACCGGTTACAGGTGCAAGTAGCTTATTATAGCAAGCTAGGAGAACAATAGGTTGAGGCTAGGACTAGCTAGCAAGACACAATAAATACCTTCTACTCCGTTCATTATGATCAACTTGTAAACATGTGTTTTCACCAGCTCTGAGCAAACATTCTCACATCGTTGGTGATAACGATCTCCTTTTCTGCAAAAATAAAATAAAATCAATGGACAAAACTCTACGAAAGTCAAACCCTGATGATTGGGAAATCTTTTCATCAAACTTATGCAAATCTTCGTCTTTGCTTGCCTTGGCCTACCTGACATGGGGATGCATGTAGTCTTTCACTTCAATAAGCTGAAGCACTATTGGGACGGAAGTGAGTGATTCCTCGTTTGAGATGTCACTCTTTCATCTCCAATTCAAGTGGATGGGGCACGGAGTATGTCATTGAGAAAATCCTAAGACATCGACGCTTCATAGGAAGGACGTAATACATCATGAAGTGGCACGGCTACGATGCGGGGCATAGTAGTAGGAAGCCATACGACAATCTTTGTGACAACGATCATCTGATTGACGACTATTAGAAGCATTACCGGCGTACATTGGCTTACTTAATCAAACGTTGTGGCTAAAAGGGGGGGAAACGTTACGACCTAGACGTACATGAGTCCCAAAAATCCGCAAGTGGGAATTTTTATCGTTGCATTTTTGGCCCGCCGGTCGAGGACATCAGGATTTTTACGCCACTTGGCTGAGGGCATGTCAGCAAGCTACCCCGACCCCCGGTGTTTTGCTAATAAATGGTTCCAGAACGTTTGACCATTTTCTAAAATGGGCGACGAGACTTTTGTGGACTATCAAATTTTTGATTTTGCACGATGGACTTCTTGACAGTGTTAGAATTTTATGAAGACTCAAATTTTGCGAATTATCAAAATCACCCAACTTCTCTTGGAGTTTCTTAGAGCAACCACTCTCGATGCGGCATTGCACATGTTGTTCGACTTGACCGAATGAGACCCCACATATGCCTTATTTTTTTCTCGTTATTATATATATATATATATATATATACATGATATATAGTTCTTGAGCTTGTCGTTGAGGTACTCACACAAATACAAATGCTCCAATTCTCCCAATTCCTCGAATCGACTTAGGCATGCACCTCATCTCTGTGAACCACCCATGTTCCGCTCGGTGGAACACTCTCTACCTCCCCTAATCCAATGTTACATGTTCCATCAGCAATCCTCGCACCAATCTCGTGTCTGTTTATTAAAAGAGGATCATGCAAAGGGCATTGGCATGTTCAACTCGTGGAATGGACAACAGGCTGTTTGGGCCCTACCCTCGTGGCACTCTGTTGCTCATTCTCTATGAATGTAATGAGGGAAAGGATAAATTGACCTTGGGGCCCGGGTTCTTGCCTTGTCTGAATGCGAGGACCCGCATAGCCAAATCCATCAACGCCGGAGCCCGTGTTCGGGCGGCGGTCAACAAGAGGGCCCGCCAACTGCCGGCGCGATTCGAGATAGCCGGGGTGTTACCGGGCTGGCTATCGCGGGCGACTGTTTACAGACATAAAGCGCCCAAAACTCATTTGACGATTTAGTGAGATGCTAAACTGTGCGCTATGGAAGGACAACACGATAGGAACCTGTTCTGCTGAGACGTTTTGTTATTCAACTATGTCACATTAAGAAAAAGTTCGATTTGGTCTGCCAGATTGCTCGATACATCGGTGAACGCTGGCCATCGATGTAGCATGACCGAGCCTGAGACTGCCAGTACATAGCCGACGGGCCCTGAGGTTTTCGAGATTGGGCGACCGGGCCCTCTGGTTGGTCAGATTGGCCGGCGGGGCCGAAGGGGTGGTCAGATATCAAAACGGGTCCCCGTATCTAACCGCGCGAGCAACCAGGCCTCCGAGGTCGAAGTGCCCTGAGGGAAATGTGAACCTCAATTCTTTTGCTTAGTGCTGTTTGAACGCATCCTACAGGATGGCACACTCTTGAACAGTCCGTCATATCAAGTAGACCAGGACGAGGTCTGTATGGCATATGGCCACTCTCGTAAATAGCCCATTTGCTCGGTCAGGCTTTCTTGCCGTGGCAGAAGCGCCTCGTGCCTGTCTTTGGCCGCTCTCGTGGTGGTCTAGAGAGCGTTGAGCGCTGCAATGGCGGCAAGTGCACCGTTGGCCACTCCATCCCACTAGACTTGCCGGCCCCGGCGCATGTCGACAGGCTTGTGCATGTGAGTGAAGTTCAGCACCGGTGCCTCCCCCCTCCCCGCCTGCCGTCCTTCACGCCCCCTCCCCGTCCCCGCAAAGACAAGCCCCTCCCCACGCGCCAGCCCGCCGCCCCAGTCCAACCCTTCCCC
>SZWC01000410.1:305772-321078 GCA_023375785.1 Penium margaritaceum
GGCCCCCCCCCCCCCCCCCCTTCCCCCCTTGGATCCCTTGCCGTCCACTTAGGGCAATACATCCACACATGGTAAGATCACTTCTCGATAGTTGTCAACTTGTCTCATCCCCTTACCAGTGCCTCCTCTCCCATGCCCCCCCCCGGCGTCCAGCTCGCGATTCGCGTTTCTCATGAAATAGAGACAGATTAGCCCATGCATGTTGTGACCTTCTCGTCCATCATTGGTGTTCTCACATAGCTCAACAACACCACATGTCTGTACATTGCCTACATAGTGAATATCCTCCCTTGGCACATTTTTCTGTGGCACATTAACCACACCAGTGCGGCTGTGTGTCTTTCCCATAAAGTCATCAAATCCACCCACAATGATCATGTATTCCTAGGCAACTCCAGTGTGTCCCTTCTTGAGGGTTATACAAACAGTGACAGCTTGGGATTCAGATGCGCGAATCCGAGGCCATTTCACCTTCCTCATTGGCAATTCGGTCATCTCTTGGTGTAGTGGTAATCAGGGTTGTGTTGCTTGTAGCACCGACAAGGCCGAGTTCATGGCCATTGGCTCAACCGTGGCTCAGAAGGTGTTTCTTTGATGGCTACGTCATGATCATCACCTTTCAGCTCCCCATATCCTTCTAAACACCGAAATCCACAGGAGATACGCCATCCCAAATGCCTTTATTTTTCTTCTCCCTTGATTAGAGATCCTTCTTTGTGCTTCCTTTGTCAGTTATCCCTCCTCAAGCTCTCCACTCTCTACTCATAATGTTGCATTGTTGTTGCCTATGATCCCTTGCGTATTTCGTTGAAGGCAAATGATCCTCCTCTCATCGGCAAATGAAGTTTTGTGTCTGGTACTTCACATCGAACGTGACTCCTGCTCTTTCACACACCTCTATCCTTCTCTATGGCTGCTTGTGGCATCTCAATATGTGATGAATTGGGTCATGTGTTAGCGCACCAGAATGTGGCACTGCAAGAGGAGTGATGATATCATTGCTTGGTGTTGCAGTCGGGGCAGTTAGGCATCACCAGTTGGTGCTACTGGCGGTGTGGGGGAATGTCATCGTGAATTGCTCCATGCAACATGTGACGGTGTCATCCAATGGATTCGAGGCGGGTTCTGATGCCGTCAGCACATGCAGGTCTTATGGAGTGCCATAGGTCTCTGTACCTCCTGTTGCCTTATGGTATGGTTTTCAATATTTTTCTTGTGATATTCACCCTTGCTTGTTCTATCTTGTTTTGGAGCTGCTTTTATTGTGTGGAAGGTACTTCATTGGTGCTCTTCCCATTTAGGCCATGCACGGTATAGTTGCTGTCAATGCAAGACTACTCATTTTTTTACAAGTCGGTCCACACTTGTACTTTGTTCAAGAGGCATTGTGACATTGAGACATTTGTCTATACGACAAAAACTTGCATATTCTAGATATGTGCATTGATAGCATCATTTTCCATAAGCAACCACATTTATCCTCGCATGGGCCAAACCGGATTTACAACTTCCACCACCATAGGGTGGCAATGTCGTTGATCTTAGTTTCGTGGGTTATTGTCAAACTGCACCCATCTCCCTCAGTATGATGGATTTGGAAGGCGCACATACGCTTTTGCACTTGATAGGCCTTCATTGGGGTCTGTCACCTGTACCGTTTTGTGTGACTTCTGATTCAAATATTCACTATTTCTTGACTCGATCTCCCCCCTAATGCCTTTCTCCCTCACTGTATCTCTCTTACAGCTCCTGAGAGACCTCCTGCTTTATTGTTAGTGAGAGCTTCCGCCACATAGAGCTGGATTCCGCCTCATGGCCAACTTCCAACACCTCCTTCACAGAAACCAAGAGCTGGAGCTCTCGGTGTGTAACTAAGTGTAAGACCAACTTTAAGTCTTAAGTGGTGGTGAACACCACCCCTTCCACCTGTTTGCCTTGCTGTCAAGGCCCCTGTCTAACAAAGTCTACAAAGTTGGAAAGGGAATCATTGTCATTCCAATCTACACAATGACTGATCTAAATCAGACATCATGGCTCATGATTGAGAGAACGAAGGCATCCAATCCACTTTGAAACCTTTTCAGATGAAGCCTCAGACAGCAAATCTGATGCACTTTTGAGTCGTGGAACATATTCAGATGTAAAGAATGTTTATATTACTTCAAACCCAAAAAAAGATTGTAATAAGATGGAGATTTGAAAAAACCGAGATTTGTGACGTCCAAAACTTTCGAGAATGTGTCTTGATCTCATCTATAAAATCTCAGGACCTCCTGCCTAATAAATGGTCTACTAGGATTTCTTTCTCTCGAAATGTAGTTCATGGTTAACCATGTTAAGAAATACACATTGGGTCCAGTGTATCTACGGAAATGGCCCCATCAGAAGAATCTTGTCAATTTTGTCCCTCATTTTGAAACTCACCGCAATTGAGGTCGCAGTCTGACTGTTTTGACATCGGCAAAACCGATGTCAAAACACTCCCTTCGCAGAACGTCTCGTACTGAACAAATGGCTCCTCCAGCCATCTAATGTACCTGTAGGCGTACGTCCTATAGAAGCCTTTCTTCTACAACATCAGGTTGGAATCCACCACAGATTTACACCCATGACCTCCTCCTCATATCCCAAATACACGAACATGGAGCTACCTCCTCTTGGACACTGTCCATCCCAAATTTGATTTCTAACAAGATTTTCCAATCGATCCCTCAGGATTGGCAATCTAGATTTTGCAGCTAGAAGAAGGGGAAGCGTTACGTTTCTGAAGTACACTAGTCCCTAAACTCCGCAAGTGTGCATTTGTGTCCTTACATTTGTTGCCCACCACGAGCCGCCTTTCCCAATTTTCACGCCAGTCAGCTATATGCATGTTGGCCAACTGCCCTGTCCCTCAATGTTCCGTTCGATAAGCTTCTCACAGCTATGACCGCTTTTCACAATGGTCAACGCGGTATAAACTCTTTAAACTGTTTTGTTGACTTCTTGATGTTTCTAGAAGTTTATTAAGACACACCTTGATTTTGTCAAAACCCCATTGAGTTCTTGAACACGTTCCTCAATACGACACTCACAATTCCTCCTTGCACGCATCGCTCACTGTGAACACTTCAGACCCCAAGCATGGCTCATTATTGTTTCGTCACTTGTATATTTGGAATCGACAGTTTTGAAACTTTTCATCAAAGTACATCTATTGCTAACTCCACATTCTCAAGTCTCCCATTTTACCAAATCGTGTTCTGCTGTGCAACTTCTACCTTTTAACCATCTATGTTCCGCTACGCATAACACTCGGTATCAGAGCTCAGTGGGGCAGCCACCAAATTTAACCCCAAACAACACTCTCATTCAATTCTTAAGCACATCTCCACCATCTAGAAAATTACAGACTTCACAGTGATGACATTGACAGGTGTGAGAAAAACCGACAGTTTACAACGGTAAGGTGTGAAGAATTCAACAATGGAGGGACAACAAATCGCAATTAGTGGGACTCTCCAAAGAGAAGCAGCAGAAGCTGGAGCCAGTGCCATAGGCCTCACCAAAAATAGCACGGGACCAAGGACTCCAACGGCCGATGCGATGATGCACCCATCGACACAACAAATCCCTCAACATCCCCAGTGTTCATCAGGATGACACTTGCAGTGATGGCAAGAGGCACAAGACAAAAAATCAAGGATCAACAAAGACCTGTACCAGGCAATCAAGGACCTCAACAACCATCTACTCCAGCAGCTCAGAACAGTGATTGAGGAGCTAAACAATGCGCGGGCACGGGCATTAGTAATCACCGAGATAAATACCCAAATATTGAGTGAGCTCAAGATTTTTCTAGCCCATCCCAAGCCATTTAATCCTGCGAATTCAAAAGGAACAATGGCATGGACGTGGCTGACGAGTTTGGAGGTGTAATTCACTGCTGTTAGGATCAACAAGCAGAAAAGGAAAATTCACCTTGCGGCCTAACATCTGTGTGGCCTGTCGTTGAGTTGGTGGTCCAATCTAAAGGATATCGAGCAACAGCAGGAGAGTGGTAGAGTCCAATCAATGACTCATGATTCTGGCCTTACATTGTCAAATATAGGTGTATTACTCCTCAAGCAGATCAATCCAACGTTGCAAGATTGAATGAATCCACAGGAGAACTGGAACTACTTCGCATGTGCATTCCTTGCACGCTTTGGAAATCTGAACGAGAATTCTGATGCATGGTACAAGCTGCAGCGGTTTCATCAGTAGTCCAGCATAGCAAAATATACGTAATATCTTTGTAAAAACATCACTGGTAGCAACCTTACACCTAAATAGCTCTATTATGACCACAACAACAGCCTCATGAATGACATACGGCAAGCGGTTATCATTTCTGGCATCTGGGATGACCTCCAACAGATGATCGCAACTGCAGATGGCATCGACAGTGCCAACTATAATGCGTGGACACAGGAATCCAATGGCTGGCAATTTCAGAACCACAGTTCATACTGAGGTAAGAGAAGTAGGAGTCAATGGACATCTCCACTCTATTGGAGATCAACTCCGTCAATCACCAAAATCAGCCACTATGTTGGCCCAGAGAGAAGCCTGGTCATACTTCCAAGGATTTGCAGCTGAAAATGGAGAAGAGCAGGAACAGGGAGAATAAACTGAAAGAATAAGAGGATTCAGGATAAGAAAGAGGATATGAATAGACAATGAACCTGCAAATGTCACAAAATGGTACTGGCACTACTGGAAGAAGGAGCTTCTCATAGTTATGTCTATGATGACCAGGTTCGGAAACTGCATTTGAAATCTGAACCTGGAGCAGTGACCAGGAGACGGCGGATTGACGGGGCCATCCAGCGCGTTCACAACGCCATCAGGGATGAGCTTGCCGACATCTTCCGCGAGCACCGGCTTTCATTTACGGTTGAGAGCGGGGGCGTGCCCCGCCAGGCAGATGGGGCGCGGGGTGAGCCACGTCCGGACCTGACGCTGTCGGACCCTGAGTCAGTCTTGACCTGGGTTCTTGATGTGACTACGGTGGATCCCCAGGGGGACAGAGCATCCGGGCCAGGCGTGGCTGTTGAGGCAGCAGAGAGGGGCAAGGTGGAGCGGTATCGCCCGACGGCACGGCCAGGGCGCCACATGCGCCCTCTTGCATGGGAGACCTTGGGCGGCATGGGCGACCACTTCTGGTTCTTCCTGGCCCGCCTCGCCAGGATCTGCCTGGCACGTGGGCCGCGACGGTGCTCTGCAGAGGTGTTCGAGCGCTGGGCCCAGCGTGCTGTGGCTATTGTGGCACAGCGGGTTTCCATCGCTGGTGTGCGCAGCCAGTGTGCGGCCATCCGTTTCTACAGTGTCGTGCGTTGCGCGGCGGCGGATGACCGCCCGGAGGGAGAGGATCTTCTGTTGTTACATGGCGTGGGGCTGCCACTTGCCCTTGGGCTATCCGCTCTGTGTTCGGTTGAACCGGTCTTTGCCGGTACCTAGCTCACTCTTTTCTATTTCTGTCTCACTCCCACCATTCATGTGCCGTTGGTGGCGGCGACACTTTTTATACCCCGTAGATGTGCCGGTGCAGGGGCGGCTTCCATGTTTTCCATTCCTATGAATTAATAACTTTGTGTTTAAAAAAATCTGAACCTGGGTTGTTTGAAGGAAAAAGTACCAACAAAGGGTTGCAAATCCATCAAAATCACAAACCACTCTGACTAAAAACTGGATAACTACAGGACGTAACAGTTTTGAGGTATTTTCTAACCATACAGTATATCCTCAGACGGGATTTCCTGTACTGGCACAATCCACAAGTGATCTGGACCAGAGGATCACTCTATTTCAGCATCAATGGAACATAAAGACACCTGCCTCCGATCGGGAAACCCATGATACAATGTCAGTTACAGGAAGCAGAAGAGGTAGAGTGAGTTGCAGCATTCGCTAAATGATGTCGTATGCTGTCTATCTCCATGGATGTGGCCAAGCAATACTTTCATAGAGGGACTCACGCATGGATCACCCGCGTTAAACCAGGAAAAGAGGATGGATTTGTGGAAACTGAAGCAGCCAACTCATTAGCCTCATTGGCCCGGGAATCGGTTTCCCCAAGGATTTGGTACCAATCATTGAGGAGTTGGCCGGAAATTTTACTGATGAACTGTGTCAAAGGCCTCTTTAGTACCCCTGAAGTCTACGTCTATATCTGGCCTCGCTACTCCCCAGTCTCCGTTTGTGTTATTGTTGCCCCCTGTCTCAAAATTCTCTGTCTCTGCTGCCGCTTCTCCTCAACCAACCATTGTCTCCTCCACTGTCTGCCAGTGGTAACAGCCACCTGTCAATATGTCACCGCCCAGTAAGTATACCTTGGTCCCAGTTGATCCAGTACTGCCATCACCCGAGCCATACCCCTATAGAGGCCAGCCTCAAGCTCTCCCTTCTCACAGCGGTGTTCTGTCTACAGATCTTAGACTGAGTGTCCATGCTCTCATGACCACAGTTTTGGACGGGCTTGGAATTGGTTTCATGCACCTTGGCACCGCTTTTGGATACTCCCTCATTTTATAGGAATTTCACACTGCCGTTGACACCTGGCTGGCTGTGTTGCTACCAGTGGCCTCTCTTTCTTGGGACCTGAGCCCACAACTGTCCGTGAGGTTCATGAAGCCACAGATACCTCCCTTTGGGAGACTTTTATGTAGGAGGAGCTGGTCGCACTCCATGAGCATGATGTGCACGAGCTGGTGGACCTGCCACCTGGCTGCAGTGTTGTCTCTGTGCATTGGGTCTTCCACCGCAAGTTGAATCCTGCCAATAAGATTGATCATTGACAATAAGACATGAATCACTGCGAAGGGATAACTTCACGTCCCATGTGTTGAGTTTGACGAGGATGTTCCCGTTGGATGCTGCACCACTTCTGATGCTCTTCTCAGCTTGGTGGCACACCAAGATTGGACGCTCAAGCCGATGGATATGAAAACTGCCTTTTTCCATGGCACGTCTGATGAGGATATCTACATGGTGCAACCACCTGGTATTACTAATGGCAACAGCAAGGTCTGGTGACTGCGCAAGGTATTGTATGGAGTGAAGCAGTTGCCCGAAGGGGATCACTGCCACCCTTGGAAAGGGGGAGTACCTCCATTGTGTTATGGATCGTGCCCTGTTCCTCTGTCCTCCATCGTCAGTCTTGTTGATGTTATTACCTAAGTTTATGATCTTCTGATCATCTCTCCAAGCAACTTGGCTGTTCAATCAGCAAAGTCTCTGCTATAGTTAGCCTACAAGATGAAGGATCTTGGTCCTGTTGGAGTATTCCTTTGAATGGAGCTTGAGCGTGATGGTAATATCCACACACTTCATGAGTACCAGGCAGCTTACACGCACGGTCTTGAAATGACAGACGTATGAATGACATTGTTGTGTCCTATGGAATTTGTACGCATGGGCGTGTTGCAAGGAGCTTCACCGTGGCTAAGTACATGGCTCTCGGCTCAGGTATGTGTGAGAGCGCCTGACTGTGTCGTCTGTTGAAGCAGTGTCTCAGGTGTGTGTGCATGCCTATTCACTGCATTAGTATGTACTGCAAAAAGCAAATCATGAAAGCCTTTGCTAAGAAACATGGTATGCATCATTCACGCACCAAGAATGTCAACGTTGAGCACTCGTTTGTTTGTTACAGAATCGCTTCTGGCATTGTGAAATTTTCTGGGTGTAGACGCGGTCTTGGTTGGCTGATTTCTTGACCAAGGCACTCAGCTCTAGCGCATTCAATTTTTTTGTTCGCGCTATTGGTCTGACCTGCGCACTCTCGGCGCCTGACTGATCTTGCCACTTGTCATCCCGCTGCAGCTCTGCCTTGTACATACTTTTGGTTCCGTTGTGCATGCCATGTTCTCTTCTGCTTAGAAGAGGACATGGCATGAGTTTACCTTCATTCGCTTGTGAGCCAGGGAGGATGTTGGTATCGCTGTCCATATGCTGACTTGCCCACGGTACCCACTGCCCACTTGCCTCTACACACCGACTTTCTACTGCGGAATAGTGAAGCAACATGGCTGCAGCACACAACGGTTGGTGCCTAGAAGAAAAAGAACTTGCAAACATGCTGGGCATTCTCATCGTTCGTAATGTATTGCTCAACATATTCCAGTTGTGCAACCTGAGGATGGGTTGTTACGCAAGCCAGCAACTCTGTGTATCTCTGACATGGATCATATTGACTCAGTGCACGCAGCATATGGTTGCATGCCCAAAAACACAGGATGACGTGGAATATTTCTGCGTGCTTGTGTGGTTTGTGGGTGTGTTTTGGATAGCTACCGGTTGCTGTACCTCGAGGATTCTGGCTCTGTGTCAAGGGTGGCGGTGAGCTTACCTTGTGCTTGATGCACAGGTAAAGCTCGTTTCACTGAGCTAAGTTTCCACCAACCGCCACAACTCGTCACATGTTCATTGTGAGCATGGCGTCCCTTGCATCCTTTCTCCTCCCTTCATTTTCTCTCCCTCAAAATTTTCCATCACCAACACCCCCTCCCTCGTGTGTGTTGAATGACCCATGTCATAATGGGGATTGAATAAGCAGATGCACACCCTGCTGTATGCATCTGGAAAAAAAATGTGCTCTTGTGTGTTGAAGTTTGTTTGCCACTCACATCTCTATGACCTCTTGTCTCACTCACCATGGCACCAACATGTACAGATTAAATGACATGGCCTCACTCGGTGGAACATCATGCATGTGCGTCATGACTGGAGACCCTGGCGTCATGAAGCAGCTGGTCCATCCTGAAGTTCCCTCTAGCACATACATGGCCATTGATTGACTTTCTCTCATTGATGCGATAGATGCTAGGGTTCGTACATTCTCACTGCCGTCCCCTGCATCATGCTTGTTTTCTTCTGAGTATTTTGGGGGAGTTGCACATTATCCGGGTGCTGATCCTTAGGGAGCCACCATGTCGGCAGTGGGCCACACATTGGTGAGCAGCCACCCTCGGTTTAATACCAAGTGGTCGGGCTCCACCCTCGGGTGGCGGCACGTTCTCATCCGAGTGAGCTGCTCGGTGTGAGTGCGTGCTCATTGGTTTCTTAGAATCTTGCTCCCCCTCATGTCTCTTGTCTTGGTGCAACACAATTCGAAGGCAAGCCTTGTTGCATCCATGGCTCCAGTTTTCACCTAGCTGCTCATTCACATGGCGTGCTTACATAACAAAGAACCTGCCTATCAACTACCGGTATCAGAGGAATGGGGCTCGCCCCCAGTTCCTCTTTGACCTTGGACATGTGACTTACCCACTGCATCGGTCTCATTGCCGTTGCGACGGGACCATGGCACTCTTGCGTACGGCACTCTCCCCATAGTCGGTCCATCCGCACCATCACCTGCGATGACCATGTCTCTGGCCAGGCATCATGAACACCAGTGGCACTTCCAATTCTCCAGAACTCTCGCAATCATGCTCTCAGATCTCCACTGACCCGGCACTCACAACCTTGCAGCTTTCTACTGCATCATCTCCTGCCACGTCACGACCATCTTGTCACCGTAGCTCTCTCCTGTATCGTCTGCCGTCCTCTCGCGGCAGTCAGTACCACTACACTCTTCGGTGCCTCTCGTGCATATTGAAGCTCTCGGCAGTCCGCAGACTTCAGGCGACGTCTCCTCTACGCCTTGCACTCTGCAGCACCACAATCGGAAGCAGCATCTTTTGGCTGCATCTGCAGCCCTAACGACGGTCACGCTGGATTCACCGCCGCGGACGGACCCCCGGACGAATAGTTGGACTCACCTCGCACTGCTGCTCGCTACGCTGACCGTGGGAGAGAGGACCCTTGAGTGTTTGATGAGCCCCCACCCACTCAGGAAGACATTCCATTGTAGTTTCGCATGCTAGATAGCACATTCTAGTGCTCGGACATAGCCGCAGCATCAAAGTGTGAGGTGATGAGAGAGCGTGAGGAGGTTGACAGCAGAGCAGACGACCTGCCGCCATCATCCCCATGCATGTCAAGCATGCAACCACCTTGTGATCCCCAGTCTTCCAAACCCGCCTCCACTGCCGACCCTGCTCCATCTTCCACACCAGCAGACGTGGTTGGACCGTCCATCTCACGTGACATACCCGGCGTCATCCCCGTCTTGCCACTTCATACAAACTCCATTGGCTTGGCGGGTGCCGTCATTGATGAAGCCGCTGGTACCGCTGCAACCTTTACAGCCACAACCCATGCTTGCAAAGCCCCAACACAGACAGCAGTGGGCCTTGCAACAGAAGCTTACGGACATGCTACAGCATCTCTCACACTGGTGGCAGCTGCCGCCGCCAACGTCGCCACACAAGTGACAGCAGCATCTGCTAGTGTGGCCATTGCCGCAGCCATCGTAGCTGATGCGACGGCCAGAGCCGTCGGCTCCATTCGTGCATCTAGTGCATCTAATGTTCTGACCCCCACTGATACCCTACGTCACCACTGGAGTCCTCATTGGGTCAGCGTCAGCCGTGGTCACAGGCGCCATTGTCACAGGGCATCTCTGCCTCACAGTAGCAGTGGCCATGTGGGTGGCTGTTCTCTTTTCATGAGCAACCGCAGTGGTGCCGCCACTCTTCTCACTGCTTCCACGCCACCGGCCTATTGAGCTCTCATCCCTCTCCTTGCTTTCTATCTTCTCTCCACCTACACCTCTTGTCACCTCTCATCATGCCAGGAATAGAGGAAACAATAGAGGCTCTACAAGTTACACTGAGAAAGGCACAAGCGGCTCGTCGCAAAGTTGAGGATGAGCTTCAACAAGGGCGTGAAGTGCAGCATGAGCTTGCTGCCACAATAGCCACTTTAGTCATTGAACGCTTACGTGCAATTCCATCTTTTGCTGCTTCCTTGCGTGCTGAAGAAAATACATCTACTGACTCATCCGTGCCTCTCAGTGGTAGTGCCCCCAGCTCCTTGTCACCTACTCTCTCTGTTGCTGCTATTGCTCGAGCCCTCCTTCTGGCCAGACAGAAAGTTTTCGAGACACCACCGCCTTAGTTCACATCCAAACTCACCTTCACGTCTTGGGAGACACGCTTTAGCGCATGGGCGCAAGGGGAGCTCGTGTGGGAGTATTACTTCCCCGCTAAGCCACCATTTGACCCCCAACCCACAGAGGCAGCCTGGGCAGTTTGGGCCCGCATCAATGCCGGACCTTAGGGTCTCCTTGACGACATTGGTATGTACAACGCTGATCCCACACGAGGCACATTCGCTGACCCTGTTGGTGCCTATACCCTCATCCGTCGCTGTTCAACTGTAACTAGACATGTTGCCCGAAGTACTCCAAGTGTGCATTTCAACACACTCCAGATGCGGATGGATGAGACCGCAGATGAGTATCTGACACTCAGCCTTTTCCTTCGGTGCAATCTGGGCAAGGCAGCCACAGGTCCCCTCTCTGCCTGCTTGTTTGTTTGTCTCATCCCTAAGCTCTCAGAACTCTACCTTCATGTCTCCCAAGCAGAGCTTGAGCGCCTTGCTGCCTCTTCTGTCCTTGAGAACTCTCCCCCAGTGGTCGGCCCTCTCTATGATTTCACTACTTCTCGTCTCACCGATTGGTGGAGCAACCTGCAAAAAAAAAAACAGATGCATTACGCAGCCCTTGCAACAATCACCACCTCCTCATCCTCCTCGCCTGTAACCGCTTCCTCTTCTCCATCCGCCCCTTCTCCCGCCGCAGCTCATCCAAATCAAGCTGCCTCGTGGGGCAATAACGAGGGTTCAGGTCGTGGGGGTGGTCGTGGTGGGAAGGGGCGGAGGGGTGGCCGCGGAAGTAAGCCCTCCTCGGGTACCACCACTTCCATCGATGTCACCTGCTGGAACTGCAGTGCCACTCTACACTTTTCACCAAAGTGTCCGGCTCCCCGTGATGACATCCTTCTGGCATCAGCTATGTGTGCCCACTGGACGCGGAAAGGTGGCACCTCCTCCTCTGCAGCAACAACAGTGACCGTTGCTTCTTCCTCATCTTTCTCCTCAGCCTCAGCGCTCACCACCACTTCTGCTCCTCTCTAGCCGTCGCCACCTCACGCCAGCCCATGGGGCTGGATTACTCCTCTATCTGGACCTCTATACTATGGTCCTCCCTCCTCTCAATACTCCGTGCCTCCATGGGCCTGTGACGATGGTCACTTCTCCGACCGCTTCTCCAACCGCTCCTCCGACCGCTCCTCCGACAGCTCCTCTGACCATTGTGATGACGAGCACACTCTTGAGCGACGCTTGGCGGAGCTCCTTCACCTTCGTTCTTAGGGAGGTGAGTGGCCAATCTCGTGTGTCTGTCTGTGATTCTGATGCCACCCTTCATGGTGCTGTGTCCGGTGGTGTACAAGGGAATTTGCCTTATGATTGTTCCTGGATTGAAGAATGACAGTCTCATACGTTTCCCACTCACCTCACTGGCTCCTCTTCCCTTTCCTCTTGTGGCACTGTTCCCTTTGTGCGCACTAGCTCCAGCCAACTTCTCCCTATCCAAGGTGTTGGTGTTCTTTTCTTTGATGACCCTGGTGGCATTGTGTATCTCACTCATGTCTTGTATGTCCTTGACCTTGAGTTCAGTCTGCTCTCTGTGACCACCCTCGACGACCAGGGCATGGACTTCTCATCCAGTCACGGCTGCCTTGCCTCTAACTCTCTGCGCTCGTCTGGTCGTGTTGTTCTTTGCGGCGTGCTCTGTGATCGCCTTTTCCGTGTCCCTCTCACGCTGCCATCGTCTTCTGCTGCCTCTGCTCTCATCCACGTCACCCCCTCCTTGTCTCCTGCCCATGTTGATCTCCTACATCATCGTCTCCGTCACATTCACACTGCCGCAATTCAGCGCCTTCTCCGCCTCCAGCCTGCTATTGGACTTAATCCTGCAACATTTGCACCTCCCTGCTCCTCTACTTGTCTTGAGTGTGCTAGCGGTAAGATGCACCGGTCCCCGTTCACCACTGCTAAGTCCACCACCTCAGACACTCTTGACCTCGTGCATGCTGATGTCATGGGTCCTCAGCCTTAGGACTTCCTTGGTGGCCTTGGTCGCTACGTACTGTACTTGACTGATGATTTCTCTCGCTACTGTTGGGTTTTTGCTCTTTGCCATAAAAGTGACGTCACGAACGTGCTTGAGTCCTGGCTTCCTCAGGCTGAGTGCGTCTGTCTCCGTCCCTTGCGTGTCTTTTGTAGCGACAGAGGGGCTGAGTCCTTTGGTCCTACCTCTCGCTTCCTTGAGTCTCGTGGTGTTTGTCTTGAGTCCTCTGTCCCCTACATCCCACAACAAAACGGCGTGTTTGAGCATTGGAATCACACCCTTGCTGATGGTGCCCGCTCTCTTCTCTCCGCCTCCGGTCAGTCCAGCCTCTTTGCCTTTGAAGCCATGTCTTACATGACATGGGTCTGGAATCGAGTTCCACATGGACCTCTCCACCACACTGTGTGAAGACAAAAGGACTACATGACTTTGTCTTATCTCAGGTGGACAGGTGGGATTAGGTGGAAGAGCACATAGAACCAAAGGGTTGGAACCCAAGTAACTAAGAACGGAGAGGAGTTAACAATGAGCAGACAAGTGTGCTTTATCCTATGGGGAGGGGGCGGCTAGTCCACCCACTCCGCCACCCCACAAGTGAGAAATCACTTGTGGGGGTCACGCCGTCGGGGTTGAACCCGACGGCATACACCACACACATGAAATAAGTCTGTGAATGACCTAGCCTAAATAGTCAAGGGCCGTGAGCCCAAGTCCAAACCAAACAATACAACCAAGGAATGCTAAAACTATCGTGGCTCCAACCAACACTCCCCCTGAGCCACGATAGTCACATGCGTAGACCAAAATCTAAAATCTAAAACTACTTCTTGCCCAACTTCTTCTTCGTCTTCTTCTGGGGCCTCTTTGGAGAGGGTGAAGATGTAACCTCAACAGGCAGTGGAGTGGAACTGAGGTGGGTGAGGGATGAGGACAAGGAAGGAGTGGATGCTGTCGCAGGGAGGGCATGCGCAACACGACTCTGTGAGATGATGTCGTCCAGCTTGGCGGCCAGGCACCGCACGGAGTGTGACAGCCCAAAAACCCCTCCTCTGATGGCATTTGGTATAGGTTGGTGGCCTGTGTGAGCCACGACAGCAGCGTGAGCGAGCATGACGGTTTCTTTGATGTCAGCGACAAGTGGTAGAAGAGCGGAGATGTCAGGAGACATGGATTGGAGAGAGGGAAGGGAGAAGGCAACAGAGGATGGATCACGAGATGCAGGGTTGAGTGGGGGTGGTGAGATGCATGAGGACATGGAAAGTGAGGATGGTGGTTTTGCAACAGGGACTGGGCCACACAGTGTAAGTGCTTTCTCAGTGAGAACATGCACCAACACCAACATGGAGAGCGAACGTGACACGGATGCCGAGTCAGTGGGTGAACTGACAGGTGGTGGAGGGTCACCCACTACAACACAAGACAAGGGAGATGATAGGGAAGGAGACTCGAGGGCACACACCATGGGTGGACGAAGTTCAGTGTTGGTGATGGGTGACGACGGAGGGGACAAGAGGTCATGGAGACGTGCTTTGCTTGCGTGGGTGAGTACTCGTGCACAGGGAGACACAGTGACAGTGGACGAGGTAACAGTGCGTGAAAGGAACGCATGACTCCAGTTTGGTGGACAGTACGGACAACGACGCCAACTGTGACCGGGCGTGTGGCAGAAGTGACAACGGAAGTAGAGGGGCGACGGATATGGTGGCCCCCCTCGTGAGTGTGATGCAAAACGAGGTCCACGTGTGCAAGGGAGATAGACATCGTCTGTGAGGGCAGGCGCGGTAAGGGTCACGGGTAGACGCATGGGAGACGGGAGACATGACTGGAGGTGAGGCAACAATCCCGGAAATGGGGACAGGGCAACGTACGACATGGTGGAAACGTGAACAAAACAGAGACCTTAGGACAACACTGCGCCACACGGCGCAGAGCAACGAGACGCAACACAGAACAGAAAGTCCCGTCACAAGACAACACAACACACAACGTCATGACACAACACGGTACAACACGTCGCGGGAGAAGCTCGCAGAATCTTGCTCTCGCTCACGCGCTCACTTTCTTTCTCTCTCTCTCTCTCTCTCTCTCTCTCTCTCTCTCTCTCTCTCTCTCTCTCCCTCTCTCTCTCTCTCTCTCTCTCTCTCTCTCTTTCTCTCTCTCTCTCTCTCTCTCTCTCTCTCCCTCTCTCTCTCTCTCTCTCTCTCTCTCTCTCTTTCTCTCTCTCTCTCTCTCTCTCTCTCTCTCCCTCTCTCTCTCTCTCTCTCTCT
>SZWC01000410.1:321644-335639 GCA_023375785.1 Penium margaritaceum
CTCCTTCTCCTTCTCCTTCTCCTTCTCCTTCTCCTTCTCCTTCTCCTTCTCCTTCTCCTTCTCCTTCTCCTCCTTCTCCTTCTGTTTGGTGTGGGCTTCTACTGATCCTGTGGCGGCTGCTCCTGCCACTGCTTCTGCTCGCCGTTGCCGCCGCTACGCCTGCTGCTTCTGCCGCTATTGCTGATGCCGCTCGCCGCAGCCGCCGCCGCCGCTACTGCTGCTATTGCTGCTGACCAGTGCTGCTGCTGCTCCGCACGCTGCTGCTGGTGCCAATGCTGCTCGCGGCACTGCTGTTGCTAATGCCGCTGCCGCCGCTACTACCGCTGCTGCTGCCGCTTCTGCTTCTGCTCGCTGCTGCTGCCGCTGCCGCTACGGCTGCTGCTTCTGCGGCTCCTGCTTCTGCCGATGCTGCTGCTGCTCATTGCAGCCGCCGCTACCGCCGGTGGTGCTGCTGCTGCTGACCGGCGCTGCTGCTGCCCGGCTGGACCTCCCAGCAGAGGACCTCGGCCTCGCCCTCGGCTCTCGGCCCTCGGCTTGGCCCTCGGACCTCGCCTTGGCCCTTGGCACGGCCCTTCGGCCCGTCAGCCCTCGGCTCTCGGCCGTCGCGGCGGGGTGGCCTAAGGGGGCGGCGGGCTGGCGGTCTCGCCCGTCGCGGCGCTCCCGTCGCCGTCGGCACTCGCCGCCCACCACCCTTCCGTTTTTTTTCTTTTCTCGTGCGGCTCCTCTCGGCCGTGCTCACTCATGAGCCGGCCCTCCGTCCACTTTTCTCACGCCGGGTGGTGCCAGCTGGCTCTGACGCATCCAGCAAGGACCCCCGATGGACCCAGCTACAGGACTGTTGAAAAAGACAAAAGTATTTTGTCTCCTAGCTCTGATACCATGTGAAGACAAAAGGACTACAGGACTTTGTCTTATCTCAGGTGGACAGGTGGGATTAGGTGGAAGAGCACATAGAACCAAAGGGTTGGAACCCAAGTAACTAAGAACGGAGAAGAGTTAACAATGAGCAGACAAGTGTGCTTTATCCTATGGGGAGGGGGCGGCTAGTCCACCCACTCCGCCACCCCACAAGTGAGAAATCACTTGTGGGGGTCATGCCGTCGGGGTTGAACCCGACGGCATACACCACACACATGAAATAAGTCTGTGAATGACCTAGCCTAAATAGTCAAGGGCCGTGAGCCCAAGTCCAAACCAAACAATACAACCAAGGAATGCTAAAACTATCGTGGCTCCAATCAACACACTGTCACGCCTTTTGAGCATTGGACTGGCCATCGTGCCGATCTCCGCCTTGCTCATGTATGGGGTTGTCTTGCTTCCGTGTGGCTTCCTGCCAAACAACAGGATGGTAAGCTGTCTCCTCGTGATCGATTGTACATTTTCCTCGGTGTCTCTCCGTTCTCCAAAGCTTGGAGATTCGAGGATCCCTCCCACTGTCATGTCCTTGAGTCTCGTGATGCTCTCTTCTTTAAGAACTTGTTTGAACGTGATCTCTCCTGCTCTCGGAGGTCCCTCCTTCCACCTCCTCGGGGTGGGGGTGGCTCTCTTCCCTCCCGGGCTTCTGTTCTCCCCTTTGCATGACCATTGGCACCTGCTACCTCCTCCAGGCCCTCTACTACCTCTGAGTCCTCGGCTCCCTCTGGCTCTTCCGGTTCTACCTCTTCTACCTTCCTTGAGCCCTCGGTACCTTCTTCCTCCTCTACACCTACACCCTCTATTTCTCCTGAGTCCCCTACTTCCTCTGAGCCTTCTACTTACCCTGACTCCTCTTCTGCCTTTGAGCCTGTCACTCCTACTACTCCTCCGGCTCCTTCTGAACCCTCTGTCACCTCTACTGCACCTTCTCCTACATCTTCATCTCCGTCGTCTGCTCGTGTCCCATATGTTCCTCCAGTCTCACCCTTCATGTGTGGTGGTCACCTCAGGGCACTTCCGTCTCACTCACCCGTGTTGTCTCTGGTGACCCTGGCCTTCGCGCTCTTGGTCTTGCAACATTTGCCTTATCCACGACTGTCTCTGTGGCGCATCCCAACACTGCACTTGGCTACTACCTCATTGAACAAGAGTTCCACTAAACTCTCTCATCGTTTGTAGGTGGGTATGTTGCCTCATGTTTTGCTGCTGTCGGCCTCACTCCTCTTTCTCCTGAACCAATGACTGTGCATGCCGCTCGTACGGCAACTGATTCCCCCGTTTGGGAGCAAGCCATGAAAGCCAAGCTTGACGCGCTGTCTGAGCACGAAGTGTATGAGCTAGTGGATCTCCCACCAGGCCGTAGAGTTGTAGCTGCTAAATGGGTGTACAGTCGCAAGTTGAACCCTGACAACGCTATTGAACGGTACAAAGCACGCCTCACGGCCAAAGGGTTCTCATAGATTCCTGGGGTTGAGTTTGATGAGACATTCACCCCAGTGGGTCGCTACACCACCGTTAGGGCACTTCTCAGCCCGGTAGCCCAGCATGACTGGGAGCTGGAGCAGATGGACATGAACAATGCCTTTGTGCATGGTAGGTTGGACGAGGAAATTTACATGGTGCAGCCGTCTGGTTTCTCTGATGGAACAAACCGAGTGTGGCGCCTGCGCAAGGCCCTCTATGGCCTAAAGCGGTCCCCACGCTACTGGAACCAAGGGATAACAACAACTCTAGAAAAAGGGGGCCTTCTCTTGGTTTGTGTAGCTTCCACCAGTCACGATTCACGCCAATGAATTATCCATATACCCACGTTGGTGGTATATGGTAGAGGAGGGTGTGACGACACGAAGGACCTCCGGATAGTACCGAGGCTTCTCCAGCACCTACGACAGCGCCGGTGAGACTCGGTCTATGCGTTTTAACAGCCATGTCGGCTTGTCGAGAGGTAGGAGAGCTTTCTCGGTGAGTTGAGATCCGCGCACCCGGTGGACTGTACCGGTGCGACGAGGATACTCGATGGTTGTAGTAGGGCTTCCGATGTTCTGAAAGCCGTTTTGTATGTCTGGACACTGATTTTGATTTTTTCTAGCACTGCTCGTATTTTCCCGGTGGTTGAGACCCGGCCACTCGGAGAGCTGTTCCAGTGCCTCAAGGAGACCACGTTTGTTGTTCTTGTGGTGTATGCAGTGTGTTCTCTCCACTGACTCGTTTGGATTCAACGTGGGTGACGGGGCGCGGTGCGGCTAGCTACCGGCACCCCTACATAAGCCCGCTAGGGGCTCGTTTGCCAACTTTTTGCCATTTTGTATTGCACTCATACACAGAGCTCATGTCCATTTCTGCATGGGCCTGCATGCCCTAAATCATTTCCAACTTGGTCTCAGAGCACAGGGGGGCTTGTGAGCAGCAGAAGCAGTAGTAGTGGGCGGAATGTAAAGAGAACGCGCCAGGTGGCGCCACGCCGGCAGCAGCGTGAGGGAGCACGAATTGACTGCACGTGATCGCCAAAGGGGCAGTGAGCAGCGTAGAATAGCAGTAGCGGCTGTTTCAGCAGCACTGGTAGCGGCAAGAGACGCATCAGCAGCAGCAGAGGCAGCTGATTTTCTGCATAGCAGGAGGAGTGGCGGTAGAGTAGCTGCTCATAGAAACGGAAGCAACGGCGGCAGCAGCAGCATCAGTGGGCGGTAGAATTTGTAGCAACTATGCCTGTGGCTGCAGCAGCAGTGGTAGCTGTTGTGCCGCACAGCAACAGAAGTAGGAGCGGCAGCAACAGTGGCAGCGCATAGTAGTAACAACAGCTCTAGGAGCAGTAGTAGTGGCAGCTCCTGTGCCACACAGCATTAGCAGCAGCAGCGGTGGCGGCAGCAGCGTCGTCGCATAGCAATAGCAACAGCAACGGCGGTAGCAGCAAGCAACAACAGTAGCAGCAACGGCGCAAAGCAGCAGCAGTGGCGGCAAAAGTAGCAATCAGCAGCAACACCTGCTGCACAGAGCAGCAGCAGCAGCAACAGCAAAAGCAACAGCAGTAGCAACAACTGCAGCAGTTGCACTTGCCGTTGCAGCTGCTGCTGCCATAGCGAGGAGGGCCTCATAGCCCTCCTCTAAGGGCCCCCCCTCTCAGAGGGGCCCCCTCGAGCGTCATCAGGGGGGCTCCCTCGGAGGGAGGCCCATCGGGCCTGTGAGCCCCCTCGGCCCCGTCGGTCCCGTCGGCCGACCGACGGAGGTGGCCGACGGCGAAGGGGCCGACCACCCATCCCTCCCCCTCCTCCCCTCCATTCGCTCGCTCGCTCGCACCAGCGAGCGAGCGAGCGAGCGTGCGCGCGAGGGAGGGCCAGCCCCCCCCCTCCCCTCATTTATTTTCTCCATTGCCCCAAATAAGGGGCAATCGAGAAAAGGGTTGACGAGAAAAAATAGAAAGGGTGCAACTGACAGCGAGTGGAAAAGAAAACCAAAAAAACGGGGGCTAAGGGCGGGAAGAGGGGAAAGCGAAAAAAAGGTGGAGATTGAGAGCAAAAGAAACAAAAGCAGGGGGCTGCTGTGGGCAAGAGAAAAAAGGATGCGGAACACAGAAGAAAACAAAATTGTACAACTACTACTGCCGTAATAGTAGCAGCTTTCGTACCAGTACTAAAAGTGGCGGGCGGAGTTGCAACGACTACATAGTGAGGCTACTACAGCAACGCTTACAGTTTCGCCTTCCCAGCCGATAGCCGATTGTGTGTCGGCGGCGATCTTCATTTCGAGATGCATTGTGGACCGGCGTCTCTCTGGGACCCGTGGATTGGTGCGCGATATTCACTCTGTAGGATCGACGGCGGATTCGAGTCTGTCATCTCCGAGGGTTGGATTGCCTACCGTTTGGAGTAGCAGCCACACCTGTCGCCGCCACCCCTTCTGTTCTTGGAGCAGTCTTTGCTCCATTAGTGGCAATAGCATCAGTAGCCGCAACTAGTTAGACTCCATTCTCCGGGCGTACTATGGTGGTGTAGCTTGTCACGTCTGGTTACGTTTGCTGACCCCAACACCGTGACCTCCGGGAGTGACAGTACCTACTGGTCTCATCCTCTCCCGCGGTTTGGTGTTAACCACCGGGAGTAGGTGCCCTTGGCACCTATCCATCTTCCAGTGCACGAGATGAGTGCGCAGAAATTTGAGTAGGTGCCTTGCGCGTTCGCCTGCTATTACTGTGGTGATGGATGTTATGGTTGGCGACGCTGCTATACACGCCGTCGCGACTGGAATCCACCTTGGCTTCAGCCTCGTCCGAGCCTGCGTCTTCCACAGCATATGGATCTGCCAGCGTTGGTACATCCCCTAGCTGGACCTCTAGCAACCATGTTCACCGAGATCCACGGCCTGAGGCAGATGGTGCAGCGGCTTTGTGACCTCGTCGTCACCAAGCATGCTTCTGCTTATAGTACGTCAACGGCCTCTTCGATCACATCTCCTTCATCCTCTCCTCCTTCCTCATCTGATGATGTCCCTCCGGCTCCACCTACCATCCGATACGAGGCTGCCACCATCCTTTCGATCCTCCACTCTTCTACGACCACGACGCCACCGCACGATGACATGCCTTCATGTAGTCGTTCCAGTCATGTGTCACCGCAGCATCAGCGTAAGCGCTCTGCACGCCGTGCTCGCGCCGGTTTTGATACATCCTCCACCTCCTGGACTTCCGTTGATGTACCTGTCGAGGGGGAGTGTGGTCACTACGCATTGCCTGTTGTGAACGTAGTGACAGGATCCGCACTCACGTCGGGCCGTGGTGCCCGAGCGTCATCTCAGGCAGATTCAGACGATACAGCGACAGCACATGACGTGGAGTTTGATCTTGACATGGCGTTCATGGTGGAGACTTGCGTGTTATCGAGCTCGACTTCCACGTTCGGGCTGGATCCAGATCTTCCGTAGGGACAGGTTACATCAGGAGGAGCGTAGGTACGATGTCCTTGGGCGGTGCCACTCGCGGCTCCGACCGGTGGCGGCCCGGCGGTGGCACAGGAGTCCCGTACAGATCGGGAAGTGTCTATTAGACTTTTAGGGGAAAGTGTGCAGCACATGCACACCAGTCCGGTGGATGTTGGAGTGCTTGGGATGTGCATGTCATCGAGGACAACATCTACGCTAGGGGAGGAGCCGGGCGTTCTACAGCAACAGGTTGCATCAGGAGGAGTGCAGGTCCCACGTGCCTGGGCGATGCCACTTGCAACTCCGACCGGTAGTGGCCTAGCGGTAGCACACGAGTATTGTGCGGATCGAAATGTTCCATACAGATTTCTGGGGCTGTTGGCGCACATCACTCACACCAGCCCAGTAGCGGTCGCAGTGCATGAGAAGATTCAGCCGGCTGGTCTTTTAAAGGTTGAGGCATTCTTGAGAGCAGTAGTTCTGAGAGATGTCGCTAGGACATGTGTTACAGCAGATACAACAGGCTCCACCATGTCATGTGCGCTACTTGAGGACCAGCTTCAGCGTGAGGAGTCGTCCATGTTCCCAGAGTCTATGGGTTTTAGTACACACAACGGAGCAGCGACACATATGACGGAGTCAGATGGTGATCCTTACTCCATTATCGAGCAGGTGGCAGCGACTAGCCTTCCTAGTAAGACAGTGCGTGAGCACCAGCTACGCTTGCGGGTCACCTTGACCGGCATTGTTGAGCCGGAAACCTACATACCTGTGTCCACTACGGCGGTTGGCGAGGACATTGGAGCAGATCCGTACACGCGGATGGAGTCACCTCATCAGCAAGAGCTGAGTTCTGCCCTCTTGTGTTCACCTATTGGTGACCCTGCTGATCACATCGATGCTAAGAGTGGCAGTACCTGCACGGACGATATATCCACATGCTCCACGGACTCTGACGACTCCTCCTTCTCCTTCTCTCTCTGCATGTGACCATTCATTCTTCCTCGTATGATAGACACGAGCTGTGGTGTGGATGCGACATCTGCAGCTGCATCCGATGTTCCTGCGTCTCCGCACATTGCGAGTTTGGTTGACCCCCAGGTGGATGCAATAGCACCGGCTCCATCGTCTTCAGCAACAAAGATGCAGATGGAGCTATAATCACGAGTTCTACACTCTGCATGTGCAGCATCCAGTGAGGCAAAGTTTATCCTACACGAGGCAGACATGGGCCACCTCCACATGTCCGAGGCAGATTTTGCTGATCTACAGGAGCGTGTAGTGATGCTATAGCGGGAGGTGATGGCATCGCGTGAGCGATTCTCAGAGGAGGGGAGCATCACTACTATCGACAAGCGCATTATGCCACAAGAATCTGGCACACCCGAACTCGGGGAGGATCTTGTACCAGCTCCGAGTATGACGTCCGCTGGAGACACTACCACAGGAGAGTTGAGCGTGCCTTCAGTTTCTGTCATCGTCGTTCCTGTTGACTCCGTCATCGCTCCTCCTTCTGCTAGTGCCATCACTCACCTTTATCCACCCGACTTAGCTGCTCCATCGTCACCTTCGTCCATGAGTGGTGATCCGGTTCGTCGTTGTAGCCCTCCTGTTCTGGCGGTACATCCCTGTGCCTCAGGGTGCTCTCTCCCGCCTCGGAGGCCAGCTCTGCCACTTCATCCACGCTCGAGTGCTGCACTTCCACTCCCTTTCCTCAGGCGTACACATATGCATCGCGGCAGAGCGGATAGAGGAGAGACTGTGAGTTGGGACCCTTGGCAGTCACGCGAGGACTGGTAAACTCCAGGTGATATAGCAGCGACGTGAGGAGTCGTGGCCGGAGATACCACTTCGTCTTTGAGGCTAGGAGTCGACTCGTACATGAGAGGGGGAGCTATCTCTGCATGATGGAGAGACCACATGATTCATCGTCCAGGATCTGTTCAGCTATGACATCAGCATCTCCATCGAGGACATCGCCGCCATCATCTGTCCACGGGGAGTGTTGTGTGGACCTCGTCCTAACACGCTGTCACGGGAGATGCATGGCGAGGGGTCCATGCTCTGCTATGAGCATACTATAGCCGCACTCTGTTGGTCAAGACCCGGACACTTGGTCGGTTGCACCAGTGTCACGAGGAGACCATGTGGTCGTATGTCTTGGTATGTGGCCATACTATGTGTGGCATGTGCATGCCAGCTAGTTTGCTCTAGTGGTCAAGACCCAGACATGTGGTGAGGTACACTCGTGTTAAGAGGAGACCCCGTATGATCATGTGTATTGATTGATGATGCCATTGTGGCCGGCATACGGACACCTGTTGGATTGCTCGTAGCGGTCGAGACCCGGGCACTGGTACCGCCAGTGTCACGAGGAGACCTTCTTGTTGTTTGACATGTGTATGATGTGCATTACACTGGTTTGTACGCGTGTGCATCACTCCTCTCATAGTCCAGACCCAGACACTTGGTGGGATGTGCCAGTTTCTAGGGAGACCTTACATGGGTAGCAGATGTGTGTGTGTGTGTATGTGTGTGTGTGTGTGTGTGTGTGTGTGTGTGTGGTTGACTGGTGCAGATTGTGGTTCGGCATACGTTGTTGTTCCATGTCTTCGTTCATTTGTTCTGGCGTGGACGGCTATGTCAGCCAGGGGGAGTGTTGGTTTGTGTGGCTTCCACCCGTCACGACTGACGCCAATGGATTATCCATATACCCACGTTTGTGGTATATGGTAGAGGAGGACGTGACGACACGACGGGCCTCTGGATTGTACCGAGACTTCTCCAACACCTACGATTACACCGGTGAGACGCGGTCGATGCATTCCGGCAGCCGTGTGGGCTTGTCGGTAGGTAGGAGAGTTTTCTAGGTGAGTTGAGACCCACGCACCCGGTGGACTGTACCGGTGCGATGAGGAGACTCAATAACTCTAGTAGGGGTTTCGATGTTTGGAATGCCGTTTTGTATGTCTTGATGCTGATTTTGAGTTTTTCTAACACTGCTCGTATTTTCCCGGTGGTCGAGATCCGGGCACTCAGAGAGCTGTTCCGATGCGTCGAGAAGACCATATTTGTTGTTCTTGTGGTGTATGTAGTGTGTTCTCCCCGCTGACTCATTTGGGTTTAGCGGGGGTGACGGGGCCTGGTGCGGCTAGCTGTCGGCGCCCCTACATAAGCCCCCTAGGGGCTCATTTGTAAAATCTCCTTGTTCTTTCATATAATGGGTTCCAGACTTAGCCAATTTGTTGCCGTTTTGTATTGCAATCACACACAGAGCTCATGTTCATTTTTGCATGGGTCTGCATGCCCATGATCATTTCCAACTCCTTCAAAGAAGCACTGTGGACCCTGCTCTCTTTCTTAGTGCTCCCTCCAAGCCCCTTGTTTCCAACCTTGTCTATGTGGATGACCTCCTAATTGCATATCCTGACTCTACGTCTGTCACAACTGGAAAGTCTCTTCTTCAAGCGGCATACAAAATGAAGGACCTTGGTCCAGCCCGTGTCTTTCTGGGTATGGAACTAGAGAGTGATTGCACACGCCACACCCTGCATATCCACCAAGCTGCGTACGTCCGTAGCTTGGAGGAGCGCTTTGGGCCGCTCGTCACTTTCATCCCCACAGCATCCACACCTATGACCCCATCCGGTCAGTCGCTGCTGAAGTCCTTGGAACCATCCAAACTGGGGGAGACGGTCGATGCAACGGACTATCTCTGAGTCATTGGCTCCCTGATCTATCTTGCTACCACTACACGTGCTGATGTTACCTTTGCTATGAAATTCCTGTCTAAATCCTCTCAGTGTCCCCGTGAGCGTCATCTTGAGGCAGCCTTGTGGGTAGTGTGGTATGCATTGTCCACACTCTGCGCTCGGTTGTACTTTTGTGCACAACCCTCATTTCTGGTTGATGGCTTCACTGACAGTGACTGGGCACATGATTTTGATGCACGCAGCAGAACATGATACGTCTTCATGGTGGGCGGAACGATAGTGTCTTGGAAAAGTGGACAACAAGGATGTGTTGTCGGCAGCACAACTGAAGCCGAGTATGTCGCTCTTGGCACAGGCACGTGTGAGGTTGTTTAGCTTTGTCGTCTGCTGCAGCAATTGCGTGTGCCCATCCGTTGCATCACTCTACACTGTGACAATCAAAGCACAAAGGTCATCGTCGAAAACCGTGGCATGCATCACTCACGCACCAAGCATATCAATGTGGAGCATCATTTTGTTCGAAAGTGCATTGCTGCTAGCGTTGTCCAAGTTGTTTGGGTGGATACACGTTCTCAGATAGCTGACTTTCTTACCGAGGCTCTCAGCCGAAACATATTCAAAAGTGTTGTGCATGCTGTTGGTCTCATCTGTCCCCATGATCCAGGTTGAGTTGCATGACGTGTTTTTGTCTCTGTGTATCTCATCTTTATGAACATTCCATGTTTGTGGGATTGTTTGCCTGCCCGTCATGGGGGATGTAGTTGCTAGGAAGTTACTAGCTGATCCGGGTGTATGGAGGTATGGTACGCAACAAGCACCAATGCGGGAGAGACGCCATGGATGCGGCAACTTGTTTTGCATAGTTCGAGCTCACACAAGGATAGATTGAGTGCGGAGAGAGGTGAGAGACTAGGACCGGTGAGCGCTCACCCACCACAAGCGACGAGCTCGAGTGAGTGAGCGCCGCCACCCGGGGGTCGAGCCCGACCTCTCGGAATTAACCGAGGGCGGCTACTCACCAATGCACGGTCGCAACCGGCACGGTGGCCCCCAAGGATCAGCACCCGGGTAAATGCAGCTCCCCCACAACATGCAAAACAAGATAACATAATGCAGGGCACGGCAGTGAGAATGTGCGAGCCCTAGCATCTACCGCATCAGAAAGTCACGAGGAATCATGCAAGAATCATGTGAGTGTCAGAGAGCACCCTTGGGTCCACCAGTAGCATGGGGGCATCCACGGCTTCAGCCAGCACAGACGCACCGGCCATCTCCCCAGGTGATCCCATTGTCACTTTAATCCGTACAAGTGTGTGTGCACAGTGTGGGAGGCAAGAGGGCACAGAGTTGTGAGTGGCCAACGAACTTCAACACTCCCCCATGACCCGCAGACAAGCAACCCAGAGCCACAAGAGGGAATCACAAGAAGTGATCACAAGAGGTGAGAGTGGGGAGACATACCAACGATCAGCCTGGATCATGCGGACTGATGAGACCCACAGAATGAACAACACGTTTGAAGACATTGCTACTTAGGGCTTTTGTGAGAAAGTCAGCTCTCTGAGACCGTGTATCCACCCAAGCGATTCGGACAATGCCAGCAGTAATACATTCACGAACAAAGTGATGCTCCACATTGATGTGTTTGGTGCGTGAATGATGCATGCCACTGTTTTCAGCAATGGCTTTTGTGCTTTGGTTATCATAGCGCAGAGTGATGCAGCGAATGGGAACACGTAACTGCTGCAGTAGATGACACAGCCAGACAGCTTCACAAGTGCATGCACCTAGAGCAACATACTCAGCCTCAGCAGTGCTGCGTGCCACACATCCTTGCTTGCCACTTTTCCAGGAGATTGCAGTGCCACCAATCAGGAAGATGTACCCTGTACGGCTGCGAGCATCGGAATCATGAGCCCAATCACTGTCTGTGAAGCCATCTACCACAACAGATGGCTGTGCACGAAAGTGCAGTCCAACACGAGGAGTGGAGAGGGCATACCGCACCACTCGCAATGCAGCCTCGAGGTGGCGCTCGCGAGGGCACTGGGATAATTGAGACAAGAAGTTCACAGCAAAGGCTACATCCGCACGCGTGGTCGTGGCGAGGTACATCAGAGAGCCAATGACACGGAGGTAGTCGGTCACATCAACCGTCTCCCCCAACTGTGAGAGATCAAGTGACTTCAGGAGAGACTGTCCTGCAAGTGTCATGGGAGTGGATGCTGTGGGAATGGACATGAGGAGTGGAGCGAAGCGTTCCCCCGGGCTGCGCACATAGGCAGTCTGATGCACGTGCAAGACACGACGAGCACGATCTCGCTCCAACTCCATGCCTAGGAAGACACGAGCCGGTCCCAGATCCTTCATTTTGTATGCCGCTTGGAGCAGCGACTTGGCGGCGGTCACAGCCGCAGGATCGGGTGAAGCAATGAGAAGGTCGTCCACGTACACAAGAATGGCGACGAGTGGTTTGGTGGGCGGCCCTAGAAAGAGCGTTGGATCCACGGCGCTTCTCTTGTAGCCACCCTTTTCAAGAGTGCCCGTGATCTCTTGGTTCCAGCACCGTGGGGACTGTTTGAGACCATAGAGTGCCTTGCGCAGGCGCCAAATCCGGTTGGTGCCGTCAGAGAAGCCGGGTGGTTGGACCATGTAAATCTCTTCGTCCAACTTGCCATGGAGAAAGGCATTGTTGACATCCATCTGTTCCAGCTCCCAGTCATGCTGAGCAACAAGACTGAGGAGAGCCCTGGCTGTGGTGTAGCGACCGACTGGGGCAAAGGTCTCGTCCAAGTCGACACCAGGGATCTGAGAGAACCCTTTAGCGGTGAGGCGAGCTTTGTACCGTTCAACTGTGTTGTCCGGGTTCAGCTTGCGACGATACACCCACTTGGCGGCAACCGCCTTGCGACCCGGTGGGAGGTCAACGAGCTCAAACACACCGTGGTCAGACAGTGCATCAAGTTCGGCCTTCATGGCCTGCTCCCACGGTGGTGAGTCAGAGGCCGTGCGGGCTGCCTGCACAGTCTGTGGCTCAGGAGGAAGAGGAGAAAGGCCAGCGGCAGCAAAGCACGAGGCAACGTACCTGGCTACAGAAGAGGACACAGCAGAGTGGAACTCTTGTTCGACAAGAGAGTAACCAAGGGCAGTGCCGGGGTGTACAACAGACACTGCGGCAGACAGGCCAGCGGTTGTGAGACCAAGGGCACGGAGACCAGGGTCACCAGAGACGACAGGGTGCGACTGAGAGGGGAGGGCCCGTAGGCGTCCACCACGCGTGTAGGGGGAGACTGGGGGATGGACGCAGCGCGCGCGGAGGACAATGGGGCAGAAGGACGCTGCACGACAGGTGGAGAGGAGGAAACAGGAGGGGGCTCAGAGGAGACAGGGAGAGTCGGCGGGACTGCACCATGGCTGGGGGAAGAGGATGGGCCGGCAGGAGAGGCGGTAGGGGAGCCAGAGGAGCCAAAGGACTGACCGGGAGAGACCAATGGCGTCGTGGAGGGTGAGAGCACCGGAGAGGGGAACGTGGACATAGGGGAGCTCTGCTCGGCAGAGGAGGCAACAGAGGGAACGGAGGGACGCACCGAGGGGAGAACAGCAGGCCCAGAGGGCAGAGAGCCACCCCAACCCCGAAGAGGCGGAGAGAGAGACCCACCAAAGCGGGGCGAGTCGCGCTCAAACAGATGCTCGAAGAAGAGAGCGTCACGCGACTCAACGACATGGCAGCGCGTAGGGTCCCAGAACCGCCATGCCTTGGAGAAGGAAGAAACACCAAGGAATATGCACAGACGACCACGAGGTGACAGCTTACCGTCACGTTGGTCAGTGGGCACCCAGACGAAGGCGAGACAGCCCCAAACGCAGGCAAGACGGAGATCCGCACACTGGCCAATCCAGCGTGCAAAAGGAGTGACAGTGTGGGGAAGAGGACCATGAGGAACACGATTCCACACCCAGGTCATGTAGGACATGGCCTCAAAGGCAAAGAGAGGAGACTGACCGGAGGCAGAGAGCAGGGAACGCACCCCATCAGCAAGGGTGCGGTTCCAGCGCTCAGATACGCCATTTTTCTGGGGGGTGTAGGGAGCAGAGGATTCAATCCGCACACCACGAGACTCAAGAAAGCGAGACGTGGGGCCAAAGAACTCACCACCACGGTCGCTGCGGAAGACGCGTAAGGGTCGAAGGCAGGCGCGCTCAGCCTGAGGCAGCCAAGACTCCAAGACCTCGGTGATATCACTTTTGTGGCGCAGGGCAAAGACCCAGCGGTAACGTGAGTAGTCATCAGTGAGGCACAGCACATAACGGCCAAGGCCACCAAGGAAGTCCTGGGGCAATGGGCCCATGACGTCGGCATGGACGAGGTCAAGAGGGTGAGAGGTGGTGGCGTCAGAGGTGGAGAAGGGTGAGCGGTGCATTTTGCCACTGGCACAGTCCAGGCAGGTGGACG
>SZWC01000410.1:354047-367805 GCA_023375785.1 Penium margaritaceum
TGAGAAACTGCTAGGAAGCTTCCTAGCCTTGCTGCTGCTGACGTGGCGACACTGTCCAGTCAGCTGATGCACTAGCAAGCAGGCAGGTGCAAGAAACAGCAAGGATCAGGCTAGGGAGACGCGCAAAGTCTCATAAGCTTCAATAGCTTAGTAAATGCAGAGAGAAATGACAAATGACAGGTCCAGGGCATAAATACCTGCCGCGGCGCACAGCGGGTGTCGCACGCGGCAGTCCTAGATCTGTCCTAAAACCGGCCTAAAACCACTGTTTTGGCCGTAACTCTACGCACACATGTCAGAATCCTGCGCCGTCTGAACCTAGACGTGCAGAATCAAAAGACGCACGCAACGACTGGTCACATGCATGCATCCATCGACTGACAGCGAGTATATAATGCAAAAACATGCAAATGGGTCTCATGCCCAGTCCGCCGAAAGGCGCCTGCAAGACGTAGAAGGCACAGCAAGGAGTCCCGGTGACATCTGGGGCTCTGGAGCAGTGGTCGGCCACCTCCAGACGGGTAGGCCGCCGTCTGTCGTCGCGCCGGTGTCACCAGGGCCGCCTGCCTCAGGGATCTGCACGAGTATGGACACGGCCGAGTGGTCACAGTAAACTGTACAGAAACGGCACAAATCACAACAGCACACTTCAAGAAGTTAACTCCCTGATTTCCCAAACACCATGTGCTAGCAGTTGGGCATGCGGGCACCCCATGTTCGCCCGAAGTACTGCCCACCAAATTGGGAGCCATGGGTCTCTTTGTGACCATTTTCTCGTTCTTGGATGTGGAGATAAAGGACGAATGCCAATGCGGTACATGGAGTTAGCCATTGTGGCCGTACTCAGCCTTCATTAACCTAAGTGGTGGTCATTTGGGTTCAAATATTACAGACAAAAAATGAACGAAGTACCATCTTTTTAATGATTATTTGTCATCCGAGAATGCACACAATGCCTTCCACTTTGTGTTCAATGCATAGAAAGTGATGAACAATATATAAGTCAAAATGGCATGACCTGGGCGTATACACCTTGAACGTGATTACATATGAGCACATTGCCTATTGGCTCATACACAATTTAGAAAGACATGTAGAGCATATGCCTTTCTTCAGGCGCATACGGAACAGTCTTGCAAACAGTTTGCCTGTAGGTATACAAAGAGTGTGGATGAATTTGGAGAAAAGTTTTTCAGTTGCATGATGCCCATACTGTTATGGGATCCATTGAGCACACTCGGCCTATAGTGGCTGAAAGTACATCTTCTGATGGTATGTCTGTACTAATCAGTGCATTTGTTGTGTACATTATTCCTTCTGAAGAGATGTACATGTTCAACATGTACATGTTGGTTCGTGCATCTCTCATTGTACTCTGTTGTGTCCTCCCGGCTTGTGTACGTCGGCGTGCAGATGACTAGTGGCAAGACTCGACGCTGCTGGAGTGTCGCTCGGTGGAGCCGACGCACGCTGAGGCCCACTCACCGTTCGCTAGTGCCTCCTCTCTCCGACGACACGCTCAGCTCCATCGGCAAACCTCCTCGACGGTCGGGCCGCCAGCGGTCACTGCCATTGCAGATGCTATATCCATGCACCCAGCGCGGTCTCTGGTCGTGACATTGCGTCTGCAGCATCATGCTGTGCCTAGGGTCCATGTCTCCTGCTGCGTGGCCTTGTTTGGCATGACTGACTGTCATAGGCACTGCCTGGGTTCCGGCAGCCATAAATCTTTGCTGCTATTTTTGTAGCTGATTCTGACGACACGAATGCGTTTGCAGCATCGGTATTATGGTATTGTCCAGATTTAACTAAAACGGACGACGCCCGGGTTTTGGGATGTCGGGCGTCTGGCATGGCTCACCGAGAAAACCTTGCATGCCAGAAAATAGGTCTAGGACTATTTTCTGATTGGCTGGTTAGTTGAGTAACAAGTTCTACACTAGTGGGCGGGAGGTAGAACTTGGAGGGGTCTCCCATTGTTGCTTATTCTTCATTCCTAATCAGTCACTTTCAGTTTTCAGCTGCTTTCTGGTGCTAACACTGGCGCGCGCGTTTCTGAGTAACAAACCCAGAGCTTCTTGACTTCGACTCTAGAGCAGCAGACTAAGGGGGCAGCAGACTTGAGCAACGAGCGTGGAAGCCCGCACGCTGCATCAACAACGCTGCTGCCCCAGCCTGCTGCCTAGGATTTCTAGCTTGGCATTAGAGCCACAGCGTAGCAGCAGCAGGAGAACACTGGCGTATAGGTGCCATACAACGCCGACGGACCCCCATACGCGCCAGTGCAGGGGAAATGTTTTGGATTTTTTTGGTAGCATTGACCCGCCTGGTGGCGGCGTCAAAATTTTCCCACGGCCACTGGGCCAGGGGAAATGCTGTCGAATTTTTTTTGGCAGCACTGACCCCCACGCGTGATGCGAGGAGGTGAGCGGCAGGCCGCGTCCAAAACCTGCGGGCGACGACGCACGTTGCAACGTCACCTAGGTGCAGTGACTGGCACCAGTAAGCAGCAGTAGCAGCCTGCAACAGCGGCAACCGTAGGCAACGGTAGCGAGCAGTGGCAGCAGCAGCCAGCAGGAGCTGCGTGTAGCAGCAGCAGCAGGCAGCAGCAGCAGCAAGCAGCAGCCTGCAGCAGCAGTTGCCCACAACAAGTAGTAGCGGCAGCCAGCAGCAGCAGCCCGCAACAGCAGCAGCAACGGCAGCATGTAGCAGCAGCAGCGAGCAACAGCGACAGTGAGTTGCAGCTGCAACTGGGAGCAGCAGCAATAGTAGGCTACATCAGTAGCAGCAGCAAGCCGCAGTAGCAGCCAGCTACAGTAGTAGCAGCAACGAGCAGCTGCCTGCAGCAAGCACCAGCGGCTGCTGCTGCTCGCAGCCTGGAGCTCGCCGCGAGCGACGGGCTGTGGGCAGCGAGCTCGCTGCTCGCAGAATACAGCGGGCTCGCTGCCCGCTACCCACAATGAGCAACGGAGCCCGCTGTGCGAGACGAAAGGAAAAGAAAAAAAAACAAGAAAAAATATTCCCCACCCCACCAGCTTCTTTGCCGCGGCTGCAGCAACTGGCATAGCTGCTGTTGCGGCCACAGCAGCCGCAGCAGCTCGCAGCAGCAGTAACAGCAGCACCCGCAGCAGCAGCAGCACCACCAGCAGTAGCAGCAATAGTAGTAGCTGCAGCAGCAGCAGCAACAACAACAGCAACAACAACTGCAGCAGTAGTAGCAGCAGCAGCACCACCACCACCACCACCAGTAGCAGTAGTAGTAGCAGCAGCAGAAGCAGCAGCTGTAACAGAAGCAGCAGTAGTAGCAGTAGCAGCTGCTACAACAGTGGTCCAAACAACCACCGCTACTAATGTCAGCATCACGTTGCTGACGTCACTACTGGCGTCACTGTTGACGTCACTGCTGGTGTCATTAACACAAAAAAGGGGAAGAAAAGCAAAGGATGGGCATGGAGTCATCTATAGCAGTAGCATTATAGGTAACACGATGACAACTGCTGATGTCAGCCGCTCTGAGATGATGTCATTGATGACATCAGCAACACAAAAAAAGAATAAAAAGGGGAACCAAGGGGTACCAAACCATGGTTGGCAACCCTAGTGGGGAGGGGTCCTCCTCTGTTAGGGGGACCCCCAGCCCCCCTTTCTTGCAGCGGCTGCAGCAGCAGCAGCAATAGCAACAACAGCGGCGACGGTAGCAGCAGTAGCAACAGCAACAGTAGCAGCGGCAGCAGCAGCAGTTGCAGTAGCAGTAGCAGCAACAGCCCTCTGGCATCGTTGGCGGCAACCTTGACCCCCTGGCTTCTCTTAAGCAACAGCTCGCCGCCTTGACGCAGCAGCTTGCAGCGTTGCAGCCATTGGCCTCCCAGACTGCCACGAGTGCGCAACCACCATTCATCCCTCCAGGGCACGCCAGCCCCGCTGTGTCTGCTGCTATGCACTCCCTGGCGCAGCAGCAGACTCAGCGCCAGCGGTTGACAGTGACCTCCGTCCTTGGTCCCACTTTGGGCGCCGGCCGCAGGCAGAAGGACTTTGAGACGCCACCGCCGCCGCTTCAGGTCGGCGAGCAGTTCCGGAGCTGGGAGCTGAGCTTCCGGATCTGGGCGCAGGGTGAAGGCCTGTGGGCATACTACACCCTCCCGTATGACCACACCTTGGTCGACCAGTTGTATGACGCTGGTCGTGCCGTACGTGCTCTAGTCCCTGACGCCCCTCCGGCTTTCCGCCTCGTCCTAGAGCCCTTCCTCGACGACTTTGCCGCTGGTGCCACCTTAGATCCTGCAGCCGCGTGGCACATCCTCACTCGTCCCCAACGCCTGTCCAGCGAGGCTGAGACCAGCCGCCTGCTGCGTGAGTTCAACTCCCTGCTCATGGGGGAGACCGAGACGGTCACCGCCTATTAGCAGCGGTCGGAGGACATCCTTCGTCGCCTCGGCACCTCTGTCCCATCCCCTCTACCCGCTCTCCTCACCATCAAGCACGGTTCCACTGATGCGTACGCAGACGTCTTCGTACACTACTCTCACGACGTCCTCTCCACCATGGAGGCCCAGGGTACCCTCATGCCTTGGGCATACAAGCTCTTCCTCCAGATTGAGGAAGCTCGTTTGGAGTCCCGACTCCAGCGCACGGAGGCTCTCGCCTCCCCTGTTGCCGTTTCCTTGGCCGTCACCTCCCCTGCAATAGCTATCTCATCGTCGTCGAGGAAGAAGAAGCGTTGAAACAAAAAAGGTAAGGGTCAGCAGTAGTATCAGAAGCAGCCGTTGACTGTGTCCGGCGGTGGCGGCTCGGTCTGCCACAACTGTGGCCAGCCCGGGCACGGGTGGTGCACGTGCCCTCTACCGACGGACGAGGCGCGTGTCATCGCCACCATGCGTCGCCAACGGGAGCGCCGTCTTGCCTCAGCCGCCGTCGCTGTCACTGGCTGTGACGCCTCGGCCTCGTCCAGCAGCTCCACCATTGCGGTCGCTTTGCTTGTCCAACCAACACCAGCGCCACAACCTCACCGTCTGCAGTCGTCAACGTCTCCGTTTCCTTCGCCATCATAGTCCTCCTCCTACCCGGGCTCCGATGCCGTCACTCCACACTCAGTCTACACTCCCAGGCTGTCCTCCCGTGAGCGTCAGCTGGAGCAGTTCATCGCGCTCCAGTTCGGCCTGCCTCGCCCTCCTCCCCAGGGAAGTGCAAGTTGCATCACTTCCTGCTCTCCTGCCTAGCCTTGCATGACTGAGACTGAGCTGCGGTCGTCTCCCGTTTCCTCATCTGTCTCATCGTCTCCCATGGTCTCCTCTGCCCCTTTCCATGACGACGTTGCATGGCTTGACAATTGGCAGTCTCGGTTTGCACCTCCTTCGACCGCGTCCGCATCCCTTGCTTGCTGCCATGTGACCGTTAGCAATCTGGCGACCATGGTCCAGGATCCTGCTGAGACCTAGATCATCGACTCCGGGGCCACACATCTCATGACCGCCTCCCGTGAAGCCTTTAGTATGCTCGGTCCTGTAGGCAATGTCTCCGACGTACAGACGGGTTCCGGACAGGTGTTGCCTGTCCGTGGTGTTGGGATTGTTCGTTTCCGTCGTCCTGCCGGTGACGTCTTACTGACCGATTTCCTCTTCGTCCCAGGTCTCGAGCTCAGCCTCCTGTCCGTCACTGCCCTTGACCGCATGAGCATGGACGTTGTTCACTCGCGAGGTGTTGGCACTGTGTTGTTCCATCTGTCTGGTCTTGTAGTACTGCACGCCACCGCCCGTGGCAACCTGTGGCATGTACCTCGCATCTCCTCCTCTCCTTCCGTCTCCTCCCCGTTGGCCGCCACAGGCTACGTGTCTGTCATCAGCATGCTCTATCATCAACACACCCGCCTCTTGCACCGCCGCCTTTGCCACGTCCACTCTGCCGTCGTAGACAGCATGCTCCGCACCCGGCCGGCCAAGGGCCTTCACCCGGAGACTTTCCCTCTCCTGTACCCCACCGAGTGCATTGATTGCACTCAGGGGAAGATGCACCGGTCCACGTACCTTTTGTCTTCCTCCGGTGCATCCGCCCCTCTCGACCTTGCCCTTTCGGATGACATGGACCCTCTCCCCACCGAGTCCGTCGGCGAGCATGGCCGTTATGTCCTAACCCTCACTGACCACTATTCTCGCTACCGCTGGGTCTTCTGCCTTCGGTAGAAGAGCGATGTCACCTGAGCCATCCAGGACTGGCTTGTCCTTGCGGAGCGCGACTGTGGCCGCTCTCTTTGCCGCTTTCACTCCAATCTCGGTGGTGAGTACATAGGTGAGACCACGGCCTTTCTCGCCTCCCGCGGGATCCACCATGAGACGTCTGTGCCCTACACGCCCGCTCAAAATTGTGTCTTCGAACGATGGAACTGTACCATGGCCGACGCCGTACACACCATACAAGTCGAGTTAGGTCTTTCCGATGGCTTCTATTTTAAAGCCATGGCCTACATGACCTGGGTCTGGAACCGGATTCCCCATGGTCCCCTCCCATGCCAGTCCACGCCGTACCAGCATTGGTGCGGTCAGCGCGCTGACCTCCGCCCGGCTCGCGTCTGGAGGTGCGTGGCCATTGTGTGGCTGCCCGTCCCGCAGCAGGGCGGGAAGCTCGCCCCCCGCGGACGTCCCTGCACCTTCCTCGGTGTCTCGCGTCAGTCGAAGGCCTGGCGCTTCTGAGATCCCTCCAGGCACTGCATCTTCGAGTCTCGCGATGCCCTCTTCTTCGAGGACCTGTTCCCTCACGACCTCATTCGCTCCGGCTCGTCCGTGTGTATCCTGTCGCATGGGAGAGTGGTGAGTCCGTCCTTCGTCCTGTCGCTTCCGGATATCACATCCCTCAGTCCCTCTGAGCCGGCAGCCCCAGTCGCGTCCGCTGGTCCCGCTGGGCCGGCAACCCCAGTCGCGTCCACTGGCCCCTCCGGACCAACAGCTCAAGTCGCGTGCTCTAGCCCCTCTGGGCCGGCAGCCCCAAACGCGTCCACTAGCCCCTCTGAGCCTGCAGTCCCAGTCGCATCTACTGGCTCCTCCGGGCCAGCACCTCCAGTTGTGTCCAATGCTCCCTCCAGGCCAGCAGCCCTAGTCGCATCTACTGGCCCCTCTGGGCCAGCAGCTCCAGTTGCGTCCACTGGTCCCTCCGAGCCGACAGCCCTAGTCGCGTCCAGTGGCCACTCCGGGCCAGTAGCCCCAATCGCGTCCACTGGCCCCTCCGGGCCGGCAGCCCCAGTCGCGTACACTGGCCACTCTAGGCCAGCAACCCCAGTCGTGTCCACTGGTCCCTCTGGGCCGGCAGCCCCAATCGTGTCCACTGGCCACTCTGGGCCAGCAGCCCCAGTCGCATCCACTAGCCCCTCTGTGCCAGCAGCCCCAGTTGCACCTGCTGGCCCCTCCGGGCCAGCAGCCCCGGTTGCATCCGCTGGCCCCTCCGGGCCTGTAGCCCCGTCCGCCTCCGTTGGCCCGTCGGACTCAGTGCCATCGCCTGCCCTGCCACGCTACACACGTAGCCGAGGCGGCAGCCTCCAACCCAGGCCGTCGGTGAGCGCGCAGACCGTCGCATTGCGCTCCGTGGCACATCGACCCCCCGTGGCTCCACGTCTTCTCCACTCCCACCGTCGTGAGTGGGGATCTTGACACCAAGGCCCTCAGGTTGACCACCTCGGCCTTTATTGCAGACCTTCACCCGGTCTCCGCACTGGGCTACGTCATGCTTCATCACGAGCATCAGCACGTTGTCGTGGCTGCACTGGCGTGCATTCCACCTGGGGCTCGAGATGCACACGCTCTCTCATTCCACTCCACAGCACGCCCGGAGGACCTAGCCACATTGCGCGAGGCACGAGCCTCTCCTGAGGCTGCACAGTGGGACGCTGCTTGCACCGATGAGCTCACTGCCATTCGACAGCACCACGTGTACGACCTCGTCAACCTTCCCACAGGCTGGAAGGCCATCGGCGCCAAGTGGGTCTTTCGGCGCAAGTGGAAGCCCGAGGGGTCCTTGGACAAGTACAAGGCCCGCCTTACAGCGAAGGGGTTTGCCCAGATTCTTGGGGTCGTTACGACCAGATCTTTGCCCCAGTTGGCCGGTTCTCCACTAGCCGGGCGCTCTTCAGCCTGTTCGCCCAGCATGGGTGGGAGATGCATCTGATGGTTGTGAGCAGCACCTTTCTCCATGGCTCACTGGAGGATGAGGAGCTCTACATGGTGCAGCCCCTAGGCTTCGTCGATGGCACTGGGAGAGTCTGGCGGCTGCGGAAGGCCCTTTATGTCTTGAAGCAGTCACCTTGGTGTTGGAACCAGGAGATCAGGAGCACGCTCCTTCGCGGCGGACTCTAGCGCAATACCACTGACCCCGCACTGTTTGTCAGACCTCTAGACCAGACTTTCGCTGTTGTTCTGGTTTACGTCAACGATCTCCTCATTGCATCGCCAGACACGGCTGCCATCCAGCGTGTCAAGGACTTGCTGCACGCCGCCTACTAGATGAAGGATCTCGGGTCTGCCAGAGTCTTCCTGGGCATGGAGCTCGAGTATGATCGCTCCCAGGGCATCCTGCACATCCACCAGGCCACCTATGTGCAGACTCTATCCACCCGTTTTGCGAAGGACCTGCCACTCGTGCCGAGCGCAACTTCACCGATGTCACCTGATGGCCAGGTGATGCTGAAGAGTCCTGACCTAGTTGTTGTGGAAGAGCCAGTTGACGTGACCACGTACCTGCGAGTCATCGTGTCACTAATGTTCTTGGCGACGATGACGCACCCAGACATCGCGTTCGCCGTCAACCTCCTAGCCCAGTTCTCTCAAGAGCCGCGTCACCTTCACTATGAGGCCACGATCTGAGTACTACGCTGTGTCATCTTGACTCCTCGGTGAGGTCTCATGTTCCGCCGCTAGACATCTGTTGTTGCGGTAGGCTACATCGACAGTGACTAGGCCGGCAGTCCGGACGGTAAGAGTCGCCTAGGCTGGATCTTTCAGATTGGCGGCACATCTGTGTCCTGGTGCAGTGGCAAGCAGAGGTGCATTGCACGTAGCACTGCTGAGGCCGAGTATGTTGCTCTTGGCTCAGGCGCGTGTGAGAGTGTGTGGTTGCATTGTCTGTTATCCAATTTGCGTCAGTCTGTCATATGCATCACGTTGCATTGTGACAATGAGAGTGCCATGGCCATCGCCGACAATGACAACGTGCATCACACACGCACAAAGCACATCAACATTGAGTATCACTATGTGTGTTCGTTGCTGCATGACGGCAGCATCAGCATCGTGTGGGTTGAGACAGCACGACAGTTGGCTGACTTCTTGACCAAGGCACTGGAGCGCGACTCGTTTAAGAAGGCTGTGAGTTTGGTTGGCGTGCGTGCGTCCGTAAGTGGCTCTCTTTGTCCCTGCCTGCATTTTTGCGTGGCCTAGAGGAGTCTGGTTGTTGACTGTGTCTCTGTCCGTATATGTGCACTACGCTTGTGAGTCATGATGGAATGTTAGTTTTCGTGCATCTCTCATGGTTCTCTGTTGTGCCCTCTCGGCTTGTGTGCATCGGCGTGCACATGACTGACGGTGAGACTCGACGCTGTTGGAGTGTTGCTCGGTGGAGCCGACATGTAAGGAATTTTCGCCCCTCATCATGCCGTTGTGTGAGTGGTGAGGTGGCTGACATCTCGTCAGCATCAAGATGCCAGCTCACACATGCGTAAGTGGCCATGGGTGCTGTACTTTTGCAGCACGACACACATATGGCCTGCATCATCTGAGTGTACCAGCAACATCGGCATCATCGACGGAGCAGTGCTCATGACGAAGGAGCTGTGAGAAGCTGGTTGGCACAGGAGAAGAAATGCAGGGTCAAGGATGGAGGTCTAGAGCATGGCACAGGGCAAAACAGCCTGTGGCCATGTCTGATGACGAGGCGGTACTGGTGGCCGGCCACTTTGCCATGTGGTAGAGTCTCAGCCATGTGGCTGAGTCGTCGACTTTTGAGATAGACCTTAGCATGGTGTGTGTTCATATGATATGAGAGTATATCCTTAAAGTAGGCAATGTGCTGGATCCAACACAAGTTGAATCGCGGTAATCGGCCTAGAAATAAGGGAGATATGGCTTGTCAAAGTTGGATGGTGCAGCCAGCCGGGTTTGGTCGGCTGCCCACTCGTCCGTCCGAAAAATGGGTCGGATGGTGAGGAGTTCGACTCCCAGCACGCAGACCAAGGCCAAGGCGCCCCTTGGGGGATGTAAGACCAATATCCCATGGTTCATTGGGGCCATGGGTGCCTCGGAAAGGCGGCATGATGCTTCATTGGCGACCAGGGCGCTTCGGACGCCCGTCACTCACGCTGGTGGTGCGACAGGCGGTTGAGTTGTAATGATGCACGTGGGAGAGCATAGCGGGCGCTACGCTGCTCCGAATCGCGCACGGTTTGGTGCATTGGAAAGCTTGTGAAAAGCACTATAACTCATCAGATCATGTACTTGTCCATTAAAAGTGACTCAAAACGACGTCATTTCCGTCCGAAGTTCCCCTCCTGTGTTTTGCCATGGTTCTGCTCATGTGACCTCTCACATTCGGTGCGGCGACCCAAAGCGCACCGTCAGTCAAAACCGCCCTTGCTCGCCATGCCTCAAGCTCCCACTCATGTGAGAGCTGCGTGCCCGGTCGCGGACAGTCGGGAAGCGATTTCCGACAAAGGGTTATGGGCCCACTTGGGTCACGACCGGTGGCGACGCACGGCTTCCGCGTGCAACGTCATGACTGGAGCAGTCACCGCCATGGTACACGGTGTGCACGGCACGAGTGGAGTCCACGATGGGCTCCATGTGTGTTCAGGTGGTGGCAGAACAAGGAAGACGGCATGTGGCATGCCGTTGAAGGGTCGGACGTAGCTGCAGCAAGTCCATGCAAGAAGGCAGGGGGCACAAAAATCTGCGTGGTCGTTGAACTGCTTCTTGATGCGATGCAGCAGCAGGCTTGGTTGAGCTATGCCATGAACTGTCTTGGGGCAGTTAGATGGGCAGAAATCAGCCATGGTTTCCGTTCGCAGCTGAAGTTGTCAATTCGAATGTCGACTTGCCTCAAACCCTCGAAGGCATCGGCAATATCGCAGAGGAGCATTCGCATCAGATTGAGTTGCATGCTCACCGCTTCGTGTGAGGAGGCGTGCCTCTCTGCTGCAACATGGTGCTGCTGGTGGCTTTGCTCAATGGCAAGGCTACTCCTTTCGGTACAACAGGAGCTTGGCAAACAGAATGCTGGACAATATGGGAGTAAGGGACTGCGTTGTCCTCCGCGCACATCGCCCGTCACCACGCTTGGAGGCGGAGAAAACGGGAGCGAGACGCGTCCGCAGGACATCACTGGAGGTGGTGCAATCTGGAGAGCTAATGGGCATCGTGGCAAAATGGGCCACATGGAGACGTGCGCAGCGGAAGTCGTGGACCTCGCCGAGAACTCCGGAGGAGGACGGCAGACCGGGTCCGCAGTCTACACGCGCCGAGGCTCGATGCTCCTTGCCAAGGAGCAGTGATCGCCGTTGATTGAGGGCAGCCATGTGGCATGTCGGGGACATGCCAAACTCCACCAACAACCAGTCTAGAGCAAGAGATGCGGAGCTTGTGACAGGTGCCGCTGGAAGGCTCTGGAGGTGAGGGTGGTGGAGCGAACACAAAAAAAGATGACATAAAAGGGGGGAGGATTGATCGCTGTCAACTTCAAGGGAGCAGAAGGTGGGGCTTCTAGGGAGTCGCCGCGGACCTGCTCATGGGGAAATGTGACACCATGGTGGGTGGTGTGCTGCTGGAAAGGAGGACGAGGTGCATGCAAACTTCAAGGGCGGCCTCAGCCTCCACGCTCCATGGTCGCGGCAGGTGCGTCGGCTTCGGGCACGGCGCCTCCTGGCCAAGGACAAGGGAGCAGAGCTGCATCAACGAGGGATGTAGCAGTGCAGCAGTGCAAACTCACAACAGTCCAACAAAGGCGCAAGTCCCTTTGGAAGGGAGCAAGTGCATGCACCGGAGGACAGAATCAGGCTCGACAACTCCGAGTGGCAGCAGCTGGTCAGCCGCCGCGACGCCAGATTTGGCAATGCAAAATGCAGCTGCGATGGACAGGACGAAGCAGGTCTGCCAAACAGGGGGAGCTGGTTCCACCTCCAAAAATGAGGGGGAGCTGCTGGTGCATCAACATCAACAAAACATCAACCACAAAACAGTCGTGTGTCGTCTCCAAGGTGCAGCCGGGTTGGAGCGCGCTACGAAGGTGATGGTGGGAGGCCAACACCGGTGCGGGAACTCGCAACCGCAGGTGCACGCGTTGGAAATGGGAGACGACATCAGGTCCAAGGGGCTAGCTTCAACACCGTTGGAGGCAAGTGCTTGTAGCAGCAAGAGCGGCCGGCTGCGCCAAACTGGCGAGGAAGCAATCCACTTCGGGTGGATGTGGCTCGGCTCATGTTGGGTCCAAGTGAAGGCGTGCCGAGGGTGTTAGAAGCAGAGAAGGGGGCCTGAGTGGAGCAATGTGGCTCCACGAGAAATGTCAAGCAACAACAGCATCAAGCAACGCACACGCTTGTAGCAGCAAGAGACGTCGGCTGCGCCATTCGGCGAGGAAGCAGTCCACTTCGGGTGGATGTGGCGGAGCTCACGCTGGGTCCAAGCGGAGACGTGTCCTGGGTGCTGGTTGTGTGCAGAACAACCATGGTGGAGCAATTTGGTTCCACCAGTAGCGGATGAAGCAACGACAACAGCGCTGGCTTCTGGCTTCCGCTGGAGAGGAGACTCGCGGNCTTGTAGCAGCAAGAGACGTCGGCTGCGCCATTCGGCGAGGAAGCAGTCCACTTCGGGTGGATGTGGCGGAGCTCACGCTGGGTCCAAGCGGAGACGTGTCCTGGGTGCTGGTTGTGTGCAGAACAACCATGGTGGAGCAATTTGGTTCCACCAGTAGCGGATGAAGCAACGACAACAGCGCTGGCTTCTGGCTTCCGCTGGAGAGGAGACTCGCGGGAGGCGGGTGCTCCCAATGCCTCAAAACAGGGAGGCAGGTTGCACCGGCAAGCACCGGCAACAAGGCAGCAGCACCCGCCAGGTCGCCAAGACGCAGATGGATGGCAAAATGGCCATGCCACGTAGCAAGTTGGCTGCAAAGCTGAGGGACCAAGAGGGGTGGCAAGTGCAGTGGATGCACTAGGCTACATGGGCCAGTGGTCGCACAAGCACAGGGCTGCAGGGGTGCAGGATGCGAAGGCCATGCAACAAGCAGGTGCAGACTCAAGACGCAAAAAGCAAGCTGAGGAGTGTTGCACTTGGACGGCAAGCAAGCCTGACGTGCACGAGCGCAGCGGATAGGCAGCTAAGGAGCTGCGGTCTCCAAGGTGCGGCTCGGCACGGGACGGAAGCACCCGCAAACTCCACCGGCAGCAAGGCAAGGTGGCAGAGTGGCAGGAGGCCACACTCATGCTCACAAGCAGCTGGGGAGAAGTGAAGGGCTCTACCAAGCAGGGCGCAAATGCAGCAGTGGAAGCTGCAAGACAATGTGCCATGAGGCTGAGGGGATCAGCTTGAGGGGGAGCCGAGCGGCATGATAAGGTGCGAGGGGGAGATTGTCAGGAATTTTCGCCCCTCATCATGCCGTTGTGTGAGTGGTGAGGTGGCTGACATCTCGTCAGCACCAAGATGCCAGCTCACACATGCGTAAGTGGGCATGGGTGCTGTACTTTTGCAGCACGACACACATATGGCCTGCATCATCTGAGTGTACCAGCAACAT
>SZWC01000410.1:368182-395697 GCA_023375785.1 Penium margaritaceum
CAAGATGCCAGCTCACACATGCGTAAGTGGGCATGGGTGCTGTACTTTTGCAGCACGACACACATATGGCCTGCATCATCTGAGTGTACCAGCAACATTGGCATCATCGACGGAGCAGTGCTCATGACGAAGGAGCTGTGAGAAGCTGGTTGGCACAGGAGAAGATATGCAGGGTCGAGGCTGGAGGTCTAGAGTATGGCACAGGGCAAAACAGCCTGTGGCCATGTCTGATGACGAGGCGGTACTGGTGGCCGGCCACTTTGCCATGTGGTAGAGTCTCAGCCATGTGGCTGAGTCGTCGACTTTTGAGATAGACCTTAGCATGGTGTGTGTTCATATGATATGAGAGTATATCCTTAAATTAGGCGATGTGATGGATCCAACGCAAGTTGAATCGCGGTAATCGGCCTAGAAATAAGGGAGATATGGCTTGTCAAAGTTGGATGGTGCAGCCAGCCGGGTTTGGTCGGCTGTCCACTCGTCCGTCCGAAAAATGGGTCGGATGGTGAGGAGTTCGACTCCCAGCATGCAGACCAAGGCCAAGGCGCCCCTTGGGGGATGTAAGACCAATATCCCATGGTTCATTGGGGCCATGTGCGCCTCGGAAAGGCGGCATGATGCGTCATTGGCGACCAGGGCGCTTCGGACGCCCGTCACTCACGCTGGTGGTGCGACAGGCGGCTGAGTTGCAATGATGCACGTGGGAGAGCATAGCGGGCGCTACGCTGCTCCGAATCGCGCACGGTTTGGTGCGCTGGAAAGCTTGTGACAAGCACTATAACTCGTCAGATCATGTACTTGTCCATTAAAAGTGACTCAAAACGACGTCATTTCCGTCCGAAGTTCCCCTCCTGTGTTAAGCCATGGTTCTGCTCATGTGACCTCTCACATTCGGTGCGGCGACCCAAAGCGCACCGTCAGTCAAAACCGCCCTTGCTCGCCATGCCTCAAGCTCCCACTCATGTGAGAGCTGCAAGCCCTTCGCTCCTTGCTCTCACCCTCGCTCTCCCTATCCCTCTTCCTCGCTTGCTCTCTTGCAAGGAGGACGAAGGTGGGCGAGGGCACGAAGCCATGAGGCCTCGTCCTCGAGGCCCTCGTTGCCCCTCAGCCGCCGATCGGGCTGAGGCCGCGATTGGCGGCTGGCAGCTGGCCGGCTGGTGGCCGGCAGCCAGCTGGCCAGCGGCCAGCGAAGTGCTGGCCGTCGGCCAGCACTCGCTGATGTGAGGGGTGGTGCGCAACCACCCCTCGCTTCAGCGAGGAGGGAGGGCCGAACCGGCCCTCCCGCTACATGCAGTTTGCGATGTGAAATTGTAACTGCTCTCTTAAAATTCAATTGAATACATAGTTGCACGATGTTTCAGTTGTGATTCACATTATCCGCCCTGACAGCAAGAACCCCACCCACCAACAACTCGCAGCTCGCAACTCACAGCCATCCTCTCACCCCCGATACACCGCAATGTATCGTGTCGACCTCGTTCCCCCACCTGTGTAGATGAGAGCCGTGACAACCGGTCAACGGTGAAACATTGGCCGTCAAATGCGGGTGTCCTTGCATGCATGGCTATCCGGCTTTGGAACCATCGATCTATAGCTAAACATCTTTTTGTATGATGACATCATACGTGGGTGAACTTTCACCCACTTCTTATTCACCATTCCCAGCCTCGACAAGGATGAACCGCCGTGCCGAATGGGCCTCCGGGTCCAGGACTGGTAGGCTCAGTCAAAGGACCGCTTTGCTCATTCGTTAGGCAAACGAGCACATCACGTGACCGTGGACAGCGACGGTCATGTGATTGTGACGTCTACGAAAGACCGGTGGCCACATGTCCGAGAACAAAAAAAACATTCTTAAGTGGACATAAATGACATCCCCGATAATTTATACACCTAAAACGCGACCACTTGTCAGAAAATAAGAAACTTCTAATATGTGATCACGTTAAGGAACAATGATCACAAAAAAAATGCGTGAAAATGATTAAAATGAAAATGAAAATCATTGTTTACCCACTTTTCTAGGATGTTTCCTATGAAACTGTAGCGGATTCGACGGAATCCTTGGCCGACTAGGCTAAAACCGCGGTGCTTGAGGGTCTCCGACCCTCAAGCCATCCCGTCTCACCGCCCACAATCCCAGGGACCCCGGCTCGAGCCACGTGGCTTGTCCGACCGGTCGGCATGGCACTGCCACGCTACACTCCCCCCACTAGGAGTGAGAGGCACCTCGGCATCTCCGGTAATCCCGACGTGGGATTCGAGCCCTAGACCTCTGATACCAATGTAGCGGATTTGACGGAATCCTTGGCCGACTAGGCCAAAACCGCGGTGCTTGAGGGTCTCCGACCCTCAAGCCATCCCGTCTCACTGCCCACAGTCCCAGGTGATCCCGCTCGAGCCACGTGGCTCCTTCGACCGGTCGGTGTGGCACTGCCATGCTATAGAAACCGTATAGCGTGTATTCTACCCAATAGTGGGTACGGTACACATGACCAAGGCGCTTCAAGAAAAGTGGGTATAGGAAGAATCTTTTGTGTAAAGTGAGTATCGTGTCCAATTTGTGCGAATAACGGCCAGGAGAAAATGCGGAGGCCCAAACAGGGGGTATAGCGGTATTGGGCCGGCTTTCTTTCTGGGTTGAAACATCATGATGTCTCACAATCTGAATGGTTGAAAGGTGGTAAGAAAATGTCGTAACATGAAGTGAACATGATTTTATAAAAATGGACAAATCATCCACAAAGATTGGCGTCGGATGAAAAATAGACATATCGCTAGGTGGACGCTTATTCTCTCTCATTGTGAATAATTTACTACCACATTTGCAGTGGAGAACTACCGTCAATGGCCTGCCTTTGAATCTCTATCCGTCCAAAATGTTGGTGAGGCAAATAAGCTTATGGTTATATTTCTCTCACCATAAAGAGTAAAGGGCATAATAAGTGCAATAAACTACCTGTAGCGTGGTAGTGCCACGCCGACCGGTCGAAGGAGCCACGTGGCTCGAGCGGGGTCACCTAGGACTGTGGGCGGTGAGACGGGATGGCTTGAGGGTCGGAGACCCTCAAGCACCGCGGTATTGGCCTAGTCGGCCAAGGATTCCGTCGAATCCGTCACACAACCAGTTGGGGTGTCAACCGAACCCCGTGCGATCGACACCCCAACTGGTGCGACAAGCTTCGGCTCCATCCCCCCCCCCAGCCCCCCGCACTCCCGCCCCCACTGCTCGATGTCAGTTAGTGCAACCGTCACACACCATCGTCTCGTTGTACTTCCACAGACTGTGGAAATACCACTTGACTATGCTCATACGGAGTTGCCTGCATGAACGGGTTTGACGATGCGAAGTTGTCAAGTAATAGACAGGACATCGGATGGAAACTTCAAAACAAACCCTCCCAGCAGTAACCATCGGCAAACGGCAACCATTAGCCTCAATAATTCATAAAAGAATAAAAAATTACACTTATTCTCTTCCATTCGCCACCAAATTGCATGCAAACATTAAGGAATGAAAAACAACGAGGAATCCACAGAAGCCTAAAGCATCATTAATATGATACCCACATTTTGAGGAACATGCATGTAGTACCGGGATTCTGTTCATGATTTTTTAAAAGTGGACACCATAGTCACGGTTAGTTAGTATTCATGTTTTGTGGACAAGGTGGCAAGTCGTTCAAAACTAGTGGGTAATCCATATATTTCGTGAGGAAAGTGGGTGATCGGGAAGGACCATGCTTAAAACGTGAGTCAAAGGGAATGATTCTGTTTGAACGAACCTTGCGCCCAGTTCGGGAACACATCAGCTGTTACATATCAGACATACACGAGTCCCATACCTTTCTGAGTTGAGGGAAATTCGGCAAATTTCCTCAGACATCGGTTTCTCATTTCTCAGACCTTTTAGACAATTTTGACCATCTTCGACAATCATCCACAAAGGCTTCTCAAAGCACTTTGATCCTTTATTCAGCTTCCAGATTTTATGAAAGCACGCCTCAAATATTCGGTGTCAATCTAGAAGCCCCCCGACTGTTTGGCGGAGCTTCTTGATGCGACCACTCACAACGCCACCCAACACGCGTCGCTCGGCCTCGACGTCCAAGACCCCAACCATGCCTCATTTGAGTTCCGGAATTTGTATACAGATGATCAGTGGTTCCAACACTTGCTATTGGAGTAAAATTACTACTGATTACAAACTGATGTGTTGTCCCTTATTAGCACATCGTGTTCCTCTCTACAACTTTAACTTGTTCACCATCTACGTTCCGTTGGGCATAACACTTGGCATTATAGAGTAGTGGTATTAGAGGGGCATCCAACAACTTAAAAAACAAACAACTTTGAATAAGTCATCAGCTCATATCCATTGATGAACTGTTTGTTGAACTTGTGACAACGACAATGATTGGAGCAAGCGCACCTGACGACGAGCAGCAGGTCATTGGTGACGACTTTGGCAATGACACAAAAGGGATGGCAATTCACGGTCCACGTGAAATTTGAAGCAATAGGTGTGACAGGTTTCGAAGCCACGTGTGCGGGATGGGCACACCAAGCGTCAGTTTGATGATTGACGAATCTCGATCGGCGGTTCCTCCGCCCCCGCCACTTGTCGCCTCGAGCAGCATTCAGAAAAGGACGGCAAGCGCGCATCAGCGAAGACTTGTACCAAAAACTGGCGGCACTCCAAGGCCTCAACAACCACGTGCTCCAAAAGCTCAATTTCGTGAAGAACTTCAAAACATGCGGGCGCGGGAGATTCTAACCTCTTGAGGGAATCCTGTTTTGAGGGAATCCTGTCCTCCATAAACCGTTTGATCCTACAAATTCTGAAGGATTGACAATTAAGATGTGACTAACAATTGTAAAGGTGAACTTCATTTCTGCTGGGATCGATCACGATAAAGAGAAGATCGACCTCACGGCCCTGGTGATATGTTAGTGGTCTGATCTAAAGACTATCCATGGACAGTAGGAGGGAGACTGGCAAAGCAAGATCAATCGCTCACGACATCCGTTTCGCTCTGTCAATCGCAATCCAACTCTCGAGTATATAAACCCAAGCTTGCTAGACTCCTTCACGCCACTTGACAACTTGGACACGTTCACGCGAGCGAACATCACATGATTTGGACCACTCAATGAAAAGTCTGACGCACGGTACAAATCATGACTGTTGTGTCAATGCTCTACAGTGGCAGTTTACATGCAACGTATGAACCATTTTCACGGTTGAAATGGTCGTTACACATTTATCGGGTACTTAGGGTACTCGAGGCTCACTTTTTGAGGAGCCAAAGCTTGGAAAAATATGTATCGTCTAGATTGTAGTTTGACTCCAGCTAAAAAATACCCCTTGGCCTAGTTTGAGGCGAAAAGAGTGTCACAATGAGAAACCCATTGCGTCACTCCTCCACTACTGGAACGAGGTTAGAATACTGTTTCCAACGTGATAATGTCATGTTAACAAGTAGGATGGGATTGCATGTTTTCAACCATGTCGTATGACGACCGTGTCAGTTTCGCCATGACGTGTTTCAGCCAAAATGGCTGAGGTGGCCAGTCACTCGGCCTCCTTGGACTACACTTTCTGAGGGCCTACATTTTGGTTTTAGAGTTAGTCACAAAATGGTCTAGCACCGTTACATTGGTACTAGAGCGAGAGCATCCGTAAAAGAGAAGAATGTGTCAAACACACTCGGACATCAAATCTTGACATCGCCAAACAGCGTTAGCCGTCGACGTGGTTTACAACAAGACAAAAATGTTTGGACCATTTGTCCAAATGCCACCCGATCGGCGGAAAGTGCTTGATGGCCGAGAGCTAGGAGACCGAACGCCGCCCGGAAGCATCAAGCCGAGAGCCAAGAGCTCAGACGAGTCGAGAGATCCAACGAGCCGATTGAAAAAAAATACTAGAGTTCGCATCAAAACGGCCCCCACGTGCCCGACAAGTGAGCGATCGAGCACGCGCAAGCCTGACAGGCCGACTGGAGTGTTGTAGCCTGAGGGGGTGGAGAGGAGAGCTCTCCTATCCTCCTTGTCAAGGGGGAGGGGGGATCTCTCCCCCCCCCCCTTTGTCCATGGCGCCGAAAGTGAGGAGAGGGACGGACTCCCTCTCCCCTCCGGCTCCCACAGCGCTGAGGGCACCGAAGGGGAGAAGAGGGACGGGAGCCCCTCTCCTCACATCCCCAAAGCACTGACGGTGCCAAAGGGGAGGAGAGGGATGGACTCCTTCCCCCTCCCCTTCCCCAANTCCTCCCCGCCAAGGGGGAGGGGGGATCTCTCCCCCCCCCCCTTTGTCCATGGCGCCGAAAGTGAGGAGAGGGACGGACTCCCTCTCCCCTCCGGCTCCCACAGCGCTGAGGGCACCGAAGGGGAGAAGAGGGACGGGAGCCCCTCTCCTCACATCCCCAAAGCACTGACGGTGCCAAAGGGGAGGAGAGGGATGGACTCCTTCCCCCTCCCCTTCCCCAAGGCACCAATATTGCCAAAGGGAAGGAGAAAGACAGGAGTCATTTGCCCCCCTCCCATTGTGTTGACGGCGTCAAAGGGGAGGAGAGGGACAAACTCCCTCCCCCACCCCTTCAATGTGGCGATGAGTGCACCGACAGGGAGGAGAGGGACGAGAGTCCCTCTCCCCTCCCATGGCACAAACGGTGCCGAAGGGGAGGAGAGGGACAGAATCCCTCTCCCACCCCCCATGGCACCCATAGCACCAAAGGGGAGGAAGGGAACAGGAGTCCCTCTCCTCCCCTCTTCCATGGCATTGGTGGCGCCAAGGGGGGTGGGTAAGGGGAGAGCCTCCCCCCCTCGTTTATGGCATTGACAGCACCAAGGGGACATCGAGGGAGCGTCTCCTCCCCTCAACCCTTCCTCGTCCATGGCATAGACGGTGCCAAGGGGGGGATAAGGGGAGAGTCCCCCATGGCGGCTACTGATGCAGCAGCTGCACCAGCAGCTGTTAATGGAGCAACCGCACCTGAAGCCGGGTGACCGGAAGCGGAGCAGTGGACAACGAGCGAACAATGTTTGCAGATGCCCCGGACGCTCTACTCCCGGAGTCGGGTGGGACTGCCTTGGAGGTTCCACCTGTCCATGCGGCCACGCGCATGAGGGCACATCATGAACCTGGAGCCAACCACCCGGTCTAGGCCGAAGACCGCCTACGGGACTATGCCACGGTCTCCGTGGACCGTGGCACATAAGTGTGTTCAACAAGCACCTCCGGGACAGAGGAGATTCACGTCGTCCGGAGCGGAGGCCGTACCAGTCGTACACGCCGTCGCGGGCAGTTGTCTGTCTCCTCCTCGTCCAACCTCCGCTCTTTGCAGACAGAATTTAATCTTTTAAGACGCTTTGCAAAGCGTCTTAAAAAATTAAATACTGTTGTTTTCCCGTCCCGGGTAGTTCTAGCTTGGACTCGCCCTACAAAACTGCGGAACCACCTGGTTAATTCCAGGATAACAGGTCCGGTCTCTAACCCGGCCCGGGACTGAGAAGATTTTCAACTGCCTCAAAATGCCCGCCCGCAATCCCTGCACAGTTGCGTCGCACACACGCACGTCGCAGCGCACGGAAAGTGATTGAGCGCTCCGTTGATGGAAGCGCACCTTGGACACTCCGAAGCCCACCTACCTCGATGTTGCTTGCTGTTTCTACTTGCTGTTTTGCTACAAGTAGGACTGCCCATCCTTGTTTAGAGTCACAGGCGCTGATGAAGGCTCAGGCCGAAACGCGTACGCCTATCTTTTGAACAAGATTTCTGCAACATCGCTCCCCCCCCCCTCTTCGTCTAACTACGTTTCATTTTGCTCTCCCTTGCCACACTAGAAGATGGCTACCCCTACAGACAGAGACGGCCATATCTACATGAACATGGACCACATGGAAACGAACACCGTTGCACATGCCTTTGCGGACTGCTGTTTTGTCTCCTCCTTGTCCAACCTCCGCTCTTTGCAGACAGAGACGGCCATATCTACATGAACATGGACCGCATGGAAAAGAGAACACCGACATCATCCTGTTCTGGTATGCCAACCGTGACCAGCTCCCAATTCACTTCGCTGCAGCCATGGACATGCTCTGCCCGCGCAAGCAACTTCAACGTCAACATCATCGCGTTTTGTCACGCGCTCGTCATACCACGACTGACTTCCGCCGTGGTATGCGTGAAAGCACCATGCGCCGTCTGCAGCTGTTGAAGAGCTGCATCTCCTTACCCGAGCTGCGGGACATGGGACATGCAGTGATGTGTTGCACTGTGGTCATTGTAGAGATGTTGTCCCTAATGCAACACATCTCTTTTGAACAAAATAGAACATCTCGTTTTTGTTGTGGTCTTCTCTTTTTGTTGTGGTCTGTTAGGGTCTCAGATGGGCGTGGAGGCACACTTTCTGTCACTGCGCCCCTAGCATAGTCATGTGTGAGAACTACATGCATGCGTGAATGTGGAACCATGCTCATGACATGTCATGTTGAGTTGAGTTCATCACTTTTTGTGGTAGGCATTTTTTTTCAAATTGTTTGCAACGTTCATATGAGTAGGGTTTTGCGAACGTTGTGCATTTCTATGATTTCAGCACGGTAATTCTTGTAAAATTCCACCCACGCCAGTTGCTTTGCTGTGAAAACATGCTGTGATGTGCTTGAATCATGGAAAATGAGTGAGAACTTTAAATCTGCGGTGCTTTCAAATGGCCGGCTAACGATGCCTCCACGCAAAACGCAGTTGTGAACGAGGCGCGTCGAGAACTGCCACCTAGAAGGCGAATCCAGAATCTCGTTTGGAGACCCTTAGCTCCCTCGCCCTCTCAAACTCTTCTTCTTCTCCCTCTTCCCCAGTGATGAGGGAAGCAGTCGATCGCAGCAGCTGTTCGGCGTCATCAAGGTCCTGGGTGAATAGGGGCTGTTCCACTCCGCCGCCGTCCACTTTTGTGTCGTCGTCCTCCTCTGCTTCTGCCGCTGTTGCTTCTGCCTCCGCCTCTGCTTCTGTTTGCATCGCCCCAGTGGTGGGTTCAGACCCCTGCAACAGCGCTGCGTGCGTCTCCTCCTCACGCGCCGCGCGCACCACGCTGATGGATAAGACTTCTGAGCCACGAGCGGCGCGTTCACGTTCCGGAGCCGCGTCGTTGTCCTCACGGCTGGCTCCTCCGTCTACGGCCGTTTCTGTGGCGACATCAGAGTGTGCGGTGGCTGCGGCGCGGCCAAAGGCAAGTGGGTCGGCGTGCGATGACAACGTGCGGGTGGAGGAGAGAAGAGCTGCCTCCGTGTCCACTGAAGATGGCTTGGGGGCGGAATCCGAAGAAGGCTCGAGAGTTGCGCGAGAGGAAGGGGACGAGGTTGACTGCAGCAGCGGCGATGACGATGCCATGGAGAAGGACGAGTGCTGGAGCTGCTCTAGCTGTTGCTGATGCTGCTGCTCCTGCTGCTGCTGCTGCTGCTGCTGCTGCTGCTGCTTCTGCTGCTGCTGCTGCTGCTGCTGCTGCTGCTGCTGCTGCGCATGGAGCAGAAGGTTCCCTTGCCTGTTGGCGTCTACGTCAAACAGGAGTCTGCGGTCGCTGCCGCTGCTGCTGAGGGAATAGAGAGAGGCGTGGAAGTCTTTGAAGACGTCACTGAGGGAAGTTGGGTCGTTCTCTGAGAAAGAGGAAGAATAATCTGGGGAGTGTGAAAGAAGAGCGGCTTCCATCTCGCTAATCGTCGGAAGCTTTCTTCCTTGTGAAGTTGATGAGGATGAAGAAAGGAGGTCACGCGCCTCCGCAGAGAGGGAAGAAGAGGTGGCGCAGAGGACGAGGACGAGAAAAAGGCGGGTTGGCGACGACTCGGCCATGTCTCGGACGCCGCTCACTTTTCAGAGACAGCGCGTGTCGGGCGAAGTTTCTTCTAGTGTCTCGAAGTTTCAGGTTGCGCAGATGTAATCTGCCGTGTAGTGAGTCCAAGAACGCGGCTAATGCTTTGCCGACGAGAGAAGTTGAGGGTGATTCTGCTGCACGAAGGGGGCAAATGGCGCTTTCATCTAGGGTAGGGTTGTTGTGACGTGGGTGGATGGCGGCAGGAGCGACGCTTGCAGCTACGGATTGTGCGTAGCGGCCAGCGGGAGAGGTACGCGCCGAAACCGACTCGTGGGTGGCCCAGCACTGTAAGGGCGTGCAGATCGGCGGGGGCCGGAGTTCGGAGCGCTCCTGGTTTCCTTCCGTAATCGTCTGCCTGTTTTTGTCGGTGAGACCGTTTCAGACTCGCGGGCGTGCGGATGGGCGGGGACCGTTTCCGCCTCGCAACGCTCGAATCGCTGCGAGGACGCTCTGTGCCAACAGCTGCCAACAGATGCGCATGTGCCAACAGCTGCCAACAGATGCGCATGTGCATGTGGTCCTCTGCGAGGACCACATGCACATGCGCATCTGTTGGCGGGTGGACAGAGTTGACGTGTGGCGCCGCGCCGCCGCACGACACATCTACCGACGGCGGCACCGAGGCGAAACTTTGAAAGGCGTTAGGAGGCCGCCACTGTGTACCACTGCGTGCCACGGTAGGTCGCGCGCAAACAAAGAAATGCTCGAGCGGGAAGGCAAGTGGGCGTGGGTGCTTGCGGAGAGGGAGCTGGTGACGGGAGGGGTGGTGGAGGAGGGAAGCACGCGGGAGGGAGCCACTTGTTCGTTAAAAGCTCTCTGCCTCGTGCGCCGAAAGCTCGCAGGCTCGTGGTCAGCGAACGGGACATGACAGGAGAGGACGAGAGAGGAGAGGACGAGGACGAGAGAGGAGAGGACAGGAGAGACGAAGAGAGCAGAAATGAGGTGAGGAGAGGAGTGGAGAGGAGAGGACGGTGAATGGACTGTCTAGGTTCCTTCGGGTCTACACGATCCCGGTTACAGCCGGAGCGCCTAGAACCGGGCCCAAATCCAGTAGCCGCAGCGCCGAGGAATATTGCGACGCGCTTATTAGAGAAGGCGAAATAGCCGACATATCCGCCCAAACGTGGACTAAACGCTAATATATCAATGTGTAGATTATTCATCCAGCTATATCCAATCACTAAAAACATTTCATCGCAATATCAATCACAGCACATACTGGACGGAGCAACTAGATACCCACCATGTCCAATTTTTGAGCTTTTGTGCCCGCATATGCTGAAATTGGCGCTGGATACCCGAACCACTTTCAGTTTGTAATCGCTTATCCAATGACTGCCTTAGTAAAGACGGCATATCCGAGTCCGACGTAATTGGAACGGCATACCATAGTGTGGAAATTTTACAACCGCATACCCACAACGAATGTTGGCAAATATTCGACATTACACGAACACGACCCTAGTGCGCAACAACGATGATGTGTACGCGTCATTCTGTCGTACTCGCCCAAGAAATCGTACCTGTCTGTTGGATTACTTGGAGATGCATCGTTGCCATCAACTCTGCTGAGCAACGTGATTGGTTCATAATTGGCCAACTGACTGCTCTATAGCGCGCTTCAGCGGCCACCACCACAGTCATAATGTTATGCGGCAACGCTCTGCTTCCAGTGTGAAACGACGACATTTGGATGTTAAAACCCACCCGTTTTGCACCCTTTCCCCTTTGAGTTTGTAATTGTTGGAGGAACTTCGCATTGTCCAGCGCGATAGGGCGAGTCCTATCCACGAGCGACATGGACCCGATGGACGTAGACCATCCTTCACCTCCGATGGACAGTTGGGGAGACATCCCACACACTCGTCGCGGTCCATGGGGTGTTGAAATCCCTCTCTGGCCAAACTAACAAGCGACGAGGCTGAAGCTACATGGCGCCAATTGAAGGCTAAGTGGGACGCCATGGTTGACTGTGCACCACCCAGTCCGCACTCCAAGTGTTGGATGATGGGTATGCAGGCTCGAACCGGGAGACCTCTGTATGCCAAGGCTGATTGGCAGCCGTGGGTGCAGATGCATCCAATTACTTTGTCGCGAATGTAACCCCATGAGATCTTTGTTCTTTGGAGTACCCACTTATCGCCTTGTGCTTTACAGTCAGAGGTGTCATGTTTGTAACTCTACACCATAAAAACACCAATTACATAATAGCACACAAGTGAAGTTGACATATATGTAGGCCGAAAAATTTCTCACCCTTGTCCCCCAAGGGATTCTCTGTTCAAATGTAACCATGAATATCCATCCCACTATTCACGTGAGTAGTTTCAGATTGTCGTGTAGAGTACTTACCGCCATAACATGGGGGACACCAAGCACAAAATAGTAGAACAGTACTATTCATGGTAAGAAAATCAGGACTCATGAGGGATAGTTTTGCACATACAAAGAAGCTACGCCGGCATGTAATGCCGCGGAAGCCCACTCACTAACCAACTTTAGGAAGAAAGTGGAAGTGAAAAGATCCAGGCCAACACCTCACAGGCAGGTCATAGGTGGCCTACCAGATACTCTGGCATTGGAATGTCATAAGCATGGGCAAAGCATGCGTCGTCCATGACTTCTTCAACAACATCGTAGAAAATGTCACTGATGGGATCATCAACCTCACTCGTGAAATCTTCATCTTCTGCCAATCTGGCTTCCATGACCTGGCTTTTGTGGCACGAGCACATGTACATCTTAATGATGTGTGATGGCTTGTTGCCGGCCCATATCTTTGCATCCAAGTATGTTGAACATGCTCTAGGTATGAAACTAGTCACAAAGGACAGCTCACAGTGTGATGGATAGTCCATGGCAAATGTTGATTTGGTGTGCTGTTGATCTTGGATAAAGAGAATGAACACAATGACTAGGGAACACACTGTATACTGTGGAATGGGCATAAAAAATCACAGGACATTAAGATTGAATATCCATTTTTGAGTACATCACAGAAACCATCACAACCACTACATGTGTACTCTGACCCCACCGACTGTCCAATGAGCTTTCTTGACGAAGGTCCCTAATGATCTTGCTCACATATTATATGGCCCGCCTTTTGTACTTGTACCCTCCTTCCTTCACCGTGTCCTGGGGCCAAAATGATACATGGCCTTGTGTAGTCCCACTCCCTAGTCCTGCACATCATGATCACACCACATGGAGGGCTGTTAGATTGTGCATTACACAAAAATTTCATCGACAACATGGACTAAAACATGCGCCTTAACATACCATTCAGACGCCATCATTGTCCTCCTCATTGTAGTAGTCCTCTGGGACGTCATCCCACCCTCCATGTGGCATCCCCTCAGTGGCCCGCAACTGGTGGGTGTAGTCAAGGCACTCATGTCTGCAGCTCATGTCGTCCTCTTCACTGAGCCACCGGTAGGGTTCAGGCTTCTCTGGCTCAGATTCCTCATCTAGGATGAAGCGTTCAAAGTCGTAAACTTCCTCCTTTCCTGGGTCATTTGTTGGAAATTGTTCTGGGCCGTCCTCGCAGTCGTTGTCTTCCGAGAAATTGACTGTCTCGCCTACTGCAGCGTCGTGCTCCACATCAGCAGCTGTCGTGTCTGCTCCCGTCGTACTGTCTGTGCGTCCTGCTGCTGCTGCTGTCGCAGCTGCTGCAGCAGCGTCTGTTGCGTCTGCTTCTCCCTGTGTGCCACTTGTGGGATAGCGCCCAGCATATGCCTCTGCGTGCACTGCTGCTTCCGCTCTCTCCAACCGCCTTCACAACGCAGCTTCTTCTGCTGCTGCTGCCACTGCCACTGGGTTAGTGCACATCGACATGGTGTGGCCCCTTAGGCCAGAGTGGCGGCAAATATTGTTTTCTTTCCGACGTTCGTTGCGGTCGAGCCGCTTTTTTCTGTGGCATTCCCCATCCACGGCGTGGACCCGGCTGTGTCCAGGTGACCCCCTCCAACGGGGAAAGTAAAGCTGGGTCGACACCCGGCATCGCGTTGTTGTAGGTGCATCAAAATGCCATCTTTGTTAGGCCGACGTTACATAGTGGCTCTGGGGGCTGTCCTCCCACCTAGCAGTCTTGTACATGCGTACACACACAGCTGTCCAAACTCTTTTCATGCCCCACAGGTACAGGACCCTTGGGCGATGTCGACGCACCGAACACGGTTAGATGTCTCGCATACCGTAGCCATCTGGGGCCCCTCCTCTGTGACGTCGCTGATGACCGCTTTTCCATTCTTTGTTGCAGTGGAATAGGCGATTGCGAGGTTGAAGAAAAACCAAGTAGAGTGATCCTTGTTTTCAGTGGGGACCAAAGCCCATGCCATTGGAACAACATGGTCATTGGCGTAAAAAACCTGCACCACTAGCAGAGTCTGTTTGTGCCCGTTCTTGAGGAAAGTCCAGTCCATCGTCAAGATCCGACAAGATTACCGGAAACCGAGGATGGTCGCGCCAGGGGCCACAAACACCCGGTGGAAGACGTTGCAGTCCGTCTCTAAGCGAAGGCGTGGGCGTTGCAGTCTAGTCTGATGAGTTGCAGGAAACCGAAAAACGCATGTCGTCAAGAGTTTTTGGAAACGACAGGAAACCTCTAGCAAAAGGTGCTCAGTACAAACCTCTTTTGTATAGGCCGGAAATAGGGACCATGTCATTGTCCGGGAACCGAGAAGCTTTTCTTGGGCCGCTACCCTTGTGTGATACAGCGTGCCCCAGTCCACGTCCTTGCCCGTCGCCTTCTTCACCACTGCCTCAAGACTAGTGACATCTGCACATGTGTTCTTCTGCAAGGTGGCCGTAATGTGCCGGGACATTCACTTCACTGTCTTTGCTAGATCTCCACGGCCGTTTCCAATGCCAGGTACACAGTGATGGCCGTCCTTCCACTCTGACACCTTCACCAACCGACTTTGGATACACACGTGGACGCACAAAATCCAGGGGCAATGCTTGTCCTTGACCTGGGAACAATGGACTGTGAACCTCGTTAGCTCACTTCGCAACCAATGTACCATCATGCGGTTCTTGATTAAGTAGTCTCCCACGGCCCGGCGACACTCCGCCATATCGGTGAACTCCATCCCCCTTGGGAAGGCATCCTCCACCATCGTCCGTTTTGGGGCTTTTTTTCCCGGCTCATTGATGGGTTCTTCTGTAATATTGGACACCGAAGTCGTGACAATACATGCAAGATTGGACACTGAAGTCGTCAGCCTGCCGTCGCCAGAGAAGCCTGCCGCCCCTAAGATACGGCTAGGTCGCTTTGGGGTCGAACCGCTACAGGGTAAACAACCATGCGTTAGCGCATGCCACTCGCACTAGTCCTCACCCTATTCGTGGTGTTTGTATTATCACGCTGAACTTGGTATTTATCCTTGGGTACAAAATGAGAAACAAGACTAGTTAAAGCAGGGGATACTCACTAAGAATCTCATCTGGGTGTAGGACGTCCTCAGTCATACTCCTCGGTACCCTGCCGAGGTAGTGCACAGTGCCGGAGTGATGAGGGTGGTGCCGTGACGGGCAGTGCTAGGTCAAACCCTATGGCTCCGACAGAACCGAAGGGGGGGAGGGCACAAGCATGTCAAGTTCTGCATGGCATACATTGCAGCTGAACCAAGCAACATCTGGGTGTCATCGTCACACACCGTTCGGTGATCGAACGTTCCTCATACGGCAAAGCCATGTGTATGCTAACTGGGGGCACCGGGTTGTGTTCTATTGAGTGGATGCAACGTCCGTGAAGTCGAGATGATGCATGCCCTTAATCACGAGGTCCTACATACGAGGGGACACTACCCACCCATAATTTGACTATGGAAACACGTATCCAATCGCATTTGCGAACCATATTACTCAATATATGTTCGTTAGTATTTGATGACTCCAATCCGACATAGTACGACAAAAATAGTTTTCTGATGATGACATCACACTACCAAAAATGCAGATCATATTCTTCAAACAAAAGGATTTACCTTAAAATTAAACATGACGTATCCATCATTTTTAAAAGAGGCATGCATGTATGTTGTTGCTTTTTTTAAGGACCCGGGTACGCTGTTAGCAGCCCCGCTATTCATGGGTATACCGTGTCTATTTTTTGTTACGCCGGGTATGTCGTGTCATTTTTTCCGACCCGTGGATACGCCAGCTTAATAGTGTGCGCAGTGCGCGTATCCGAGCTATTTCACCCGTAGGGAGTATGGACGGCATAATAAGCCTTCTACTCATTCCAGGAGGGGGTCAGGAACATCCTACCTGGTGCTTGAAAAAAAGGACTCCCCCGTCCGGCGGTTCAGCTGCATGCGCTGCAAATCAAGCAAAACGCGATTCTTGCTCCAACGCGAGAATTCCATGGGAGCAATTACCCCTTGTTTTTGGACATGCTAACCCTAGTACAATTTAGGATTTCTATGTTTGGCGCGAGCCGTGTTAAGTGCCAGACGTACACGACTCCCTTAACTCTGCAAGTGGATATTTCTAACATTACACAAATAGCCCACCATGCGTGAAGACCCCAATTTTTGCTCTGACGGTCAAGGGCAATTCGGCCACCTGCCCTTGCCCTCCAGCGATCCCTTCTCGCACGTTCAAACAACTTCGACCACGTTTGAGAAACATCAACAGAAGTGTCGAACTTTTGGTCGACTTCTCGACATATCGAGATTCATCGCAATTTATAAAGATATATCTCGCATCTTCGTCGTCGATCTTCGAAGTCCCCCGATTCCTCAGCAGAGCTTCTCTATCCGACCACTCACGACGTGACTCCGCACACGTCGCTCGACAAACGACCCAACAATCCCAACTAAGTCTCATTTGTAAGTCGACACTTGTATATAAGTGTTTGCTCATTTCAACAGTTCATCAAAGTACACTTACCGCTAATTACAAATTGCTCAAGTGTCCCAAATTCCCAAACCGTGTTCTGCCTTGCAACTCATACCTGTTCACCATCTACGCTCCGTTCAACATAGCACTTGGTATCAGAGCGTAGCGGTGATGGAGAGGCATCTGAATACTGTACTCATCTGGAGGACTACCTCGCACAAGTTGACAGCGTAGAAAAGGAGTATCCCTCATTTTCTCTGAAATATAATGTCAGATGATTGCAGTGAGCGGAGGTAAAACTAACAGAAGCAGACAGAAGCACGTTGTCACAAGCAAGTGCGTCAGCAAGATATTGGGACCATAAACGTAAGATATGAAGCAGGGAGTTAGTTGCGGGACCTCGGGATGAAGTGATGCTTAGGGTAGAGGTGCGAGATGGACTGGTAGACAGATGAGAGAAAGAGCCGGGGCAGACCGAGAGTGATGGGCCAGCGTGGCTTGAGCGATGGATTGGAAGTGACAAAATGAGAAGTTGTAGAGAGAGGACACCGAAGGCAGACAGAGCAAAGGGCGAGCAGAGCGAGGACCGGTGGCAAAGCCGTGAACAGGATGAGTAGAACTGTTCTGGTTAATTCATGGAGGGAATGAACATCCTCCGTACATACAACAGAACAGGACACAGATAGTCACCAACGGCTTCTTTTCGCTAGCCGTACGCGTAGCGATGTGATCGCTTTATTAGGGGTGGCTCGGCTCTGGTAAAAATGGTCGTGTCCAACCGACCGTTTGCCGAGCAGGCTTAGAAGAGACCTGAACCTGCATCAAGAGCTTGGATTATCCGAGGGGTGTTGGTGAGGACCTTGTCAGAGTCAATTCTTTTCCTGACAGCCCCCCTGAGTCCGACAAGGTGCAAGGACCAGAATGCCTTATAAGGCCAAAGTGTCTAGGTGGTTTTGTCTAGTGGGGGGAGTAACCACTCGATGGATGGATCTGACGATCTCGTTGTAGAGGTTTGGGTTCCACGTTGCTGCCACCAGAGTGTGCCACATGGCTGCGACCGGTGATACTTCGTTGATAATTATGTGGTAGACAGGGTGGGTGGTGCGGCAAAGACATCTCTTAATGTCTTGAAGGGTTGTTGTGTATACCCTTGGAGGACACCCAGGATTGTCATAAACTCCTTCTAGAAAGAGGGAGAGTTGACACCCGTGAAGAAATGATTGCTTTGTCTTGACTTGTACCATACCAGTCGTGGTTATTTTCTCCAAACTGATCGATTTCTGGGATGTGCTTCCAATCGAGGGCTTGTCCTGCCATGATGATAGTCTTGAGAGTGTGTGTGGCAGCTTGTGGATGATTCTGTCAATTTCACCCCAACAGATCTTGATATGCTAGTGGCACCGGAAGGTAGTGATAGTAGAGGATGGAGTTGGATGCTGTGGAGAGAAGGAATGACCAGAGGCTTAGGAGTGGGTACCTGAGTGTGGAGATGGAGGCAGAGGGGAGGACCGGTCTGTTGTGATATCAGAGGAATAGCATGTGAGAGTCGAGGAAACATGAGAGATCAGTTGATTTTGTGGGTGTAGATCATTATGAAGGGTGCTATTGGTCTTTGTGCTGATGCAAAGAACGATGTTGAAGGCTACTGATGAATGCCAATTGAGTGGGCGCAGGGGTGGAACCTCGTGCGCTGCTGAAGCTTTCAGCGTGGACACAAATCGTCGTGAAATGGGCGATGCGACCGGGTGGATCCTTGTGTCGAGCGGAGGATGATGATGAAAAGCTGTTGATAGATGACAATTCAATGGGCGCAGGGGCAAAACCACGTGCCTTTTATAATAGGGGGATAGGATGCGGCAAGGAAAAGGCAGAACGCCAACGCGCCGCGAGAAATCTGCTGCTGGCATGGGTGGAGGCTGCTGCAAAGCGAGCAGCTAGCTCGTGCAGATCCTTGTGCTAGAGACAGATGCGGAAGCCTGTGGATGACAGAGAGCCGAAGGATGATGATGGAATCTGGGCGCAGGGACGAGCCGCGTGCGTTGCGGAAGTTTTGGCCTGGACGCAGATCGTCGTGCAACGGACGATGCGACCGAGCGAATCCTTGTGTCGTGCTGGGAACGATACTGGAGGTGAAGGAACAGCTGATGATGGAGTGGACACAGGGGAGAAACCACGTACACTTGCGAAAGTTTTGGGGCGGGCGCAGGTCTTCACGAGAGTTACGATGCGACCAGGCGATTCCTTGTACGGAGCGGATGGTAATGCTGATGACAGGCCAAGGAGCGATTGAGAACGAAGTGGGCGCGAAGGTGAGAACCTTGTACAGTAAGAAGCAATGATGATGTTGGAAGGAGTTGTGAAGAAACATGAGGGAGTTGATGTTGCTGTAAATGCTGAGGCTGGTGATCATGTACTAGAGGGAAATAGCGGAGTGGAGGAGGTAGAGGATGCGGGAGTTAATGAGGTGAATACGAGACGCAGGAAGTGAGGAGACCAATGAGGAGGAAGTTGGTGATGCGAGATGAGATTGATGAAGAGCTACAGCAGTAAAAGGCAAAAGAAGCACCGATGTAGGCGGTAGTAGACGCAAGCGAGGCAAATAGTTGTTCTACTATCAGGAGAGTGACGGCTTGTTCCATAGTTAGCTCGAAAGCGTGAGCAGGAAGATTCGTGGTGTTTGATGTCCAGACAGCAAGAGGAAGATGGTTGCAGCAGAGGAACTCGTGAGGTGAGCAGTGACATTGATCCGCGGATGTCAGGAGAGTGACGGCTTGTTCCCCAGTTAGCTCGAAGCGGGAGTAAGAAGACTGGTGGTGTCCGATGTCCTGATGAAGGATGGTAATCTTCTGCTACTGACGATGCAAGGAAGTGGTGCGAGAGAGCGGCTTGAGGAGATGACGGCAATGAAGTTGATATAGGTGGGAAATGGAGCAGACAGATGGAGTGGATGGGAAGACGAAGACACTTGAGGCTACTGGATGACGAGGGAAGACAAGTGAAGGGCGGCAGGAAGCTTCCAGGAAGACGGCGACAGATGGTTGTTCGAGTGTTGTCTGCGTCTTTTAGCAGTAACTGATCATCGACTGTTGGCCACGGGTGCGAGAGTGGGTGTAGGGCTTGATCACGAGGACGAGGAGTCGCTGCAGCTTGAGGAGCAATCGGGGCAGTGCTGCTGACGTAAGGTGCTGGTGAGGTTGGGCGGCATGAGTTGGCGGTGATGGCGGCAGACGAGTGCTGAAGAGTGGAGCAAAGCAATTATAGCAGCAAGGTGACGACTGGGTCACTGGACACCAGGTGATGTTGCCTGATGCTCTGATACCATGTCAGATGAATGCAGTGAGCGGCGGTAAAACTAACAGAACCAGGCATAAGCACGGTGATAGAAGCAAGTACGTCAGCAAGATATTGGGACCATAAACGTAAGATATGAAGCTGGGAGTTAGCTGCGGGAGCTCGGGATGAAGTGGTGCTTAGGGTAGAGGTACGAGATGGACTGATAGACAGATGAGAGAAAGAGCTGGGGCAGACCGAGAGCGATGGGCCAGCGAGGATTGAGCGATGGATTGGTAGTGACGAAATGAGAAGTTGTAGAGAGAGGACAGCGAAGGAAGACTGAGCGAAGGACGAGCAGAGCAAAGACATGGCGGTGAAGCCGCCGAACCAAAGGCGAATAGGATGAGTAGAACTGCTCTGGTCAATTCATGGAGGGAATGAACATCCTCCATATATACATCATAACAGGACAAAGATAGTCACCAATGGCTTCTTTCTGCTAGCTGTACGCGTAGCGATGTGATCGCTTTAGTAGGGGCGGCTCGGCTCTGGTAAAAATGGCCGTGACCGACCGACCGTTTGCCGAGCAGGCTCGGAAGATATCCAAACCTGCATCAAGAGCTCGGATTATCCGAGGGTTGTTGGTGAGGACCTTGTCGGAGTCTATTCTTTTCCTGACATATTATTGTCATAAAACTGTCGATGAACTCATGTCACAGACATCTGTTCACACATGTTTTTCTATCAATTTCCATGACATGTTCACTCATTGGGTGATGATAGGCTGAAGGTGTCACATTCTAATTTGTTCACATTCAACATTCACTCAATCTCGTCATATGCTAGAAAGTAAGGCTGCACACGGATCCTGGGCTCCGCGGTACCCTACCTGTGAATCCGGATCCAGATCCGGATTCTCGGTTCCGGATCCAGGATTGTGGATCCGGCTTGTATCTGCGAATCCGGACCCGGATCCTACAACAGAGGGAGGGGGGTTGGGGTAAAAAAAACCTGACTAGATGTCCGGCTCAAGTCATCCGCGTAGCACACTCATTTGCACATTTGAAAGCGAACAGCGGAACATGCGCGGTATATTTTGGACGAGCAAACTGTTTTGCGACACGTCTGCGTGGCTGGCACATGCATCATGCGCATCAACCGCGTGAAACCTGTCAAGTTGCCAGCCTAGAGATGGCGACTTGACAGTTCATTGGTCTCATATCTTCTTATGTGTCGACTGACCAACCACCTGTAGCCCCATAATATCATCAGCACTATGGATGGCCGGATATGGTTTGGGCAAAGGCAGCCGTCGATGGACATCGTCGTTGCACTGCCACGCTGTTTAGAAGCACAACACGTTGTACATGACTCCCAAGATCCAGATCCATGATCCGTGAATGTAAGGATCCGTTGTACATGACTCCCAAGATCCGGATCCAGGATCCGTGAATACAAGGATCCGTGAATCCAAGGATCCGTTACCCCGGTTCCGGATCCAGGTGCAGGACCCGTCGCACGGATCCGGATCCTTCTGATTATCCACGGATAGGAACCGTGTGCAGCCTTACTAGAAAGTGACCCTTAAGGTATTTGACCACTACAATGTGACATCTTAAATTGTTGAGGACCCAGAGAAGAGTCTATGGCCCTCTATGGTGCATTTAGAACCCCCCACGGACGATCATCATTGTCTTTTGAACAGAGTTGTCAGTACACTCATGTACCTTTTCATCGTCAATACCAGTCGGGTACCACGATTTGTATCCATCACTCACCGAGTGATGGATGTTATGAGTGTCATCGATGTGATGGATGTCACGTGAGGATGTCAATGGTTTCTCCATTGAGTGTTTATTCAAGGATATCATCCTTGACACAGACCTATGTTTGTATTGGCCATGACTAATGATGCTGTATGATCGAAGGTTCAAGTAACGAGGCATCCTATTTTCTGGCATACTCGGGGTGTCACCCGGGATTTGGGGGCATTCGGGCCATTTTCCGATTTTCGGACATCCAGGTCGCGGTCGAGCTCACCCCCGCTTGACCGCCAATGCGAGGAGGAGGAGGAGGAGAGCGCGAGCGAGCGAGCGAGCGAGGTGCTGCTTCGCTCGCACCTCGCATGGCATTCCGAACACGTCATGCGAGGGCGAATTCTCCCTCTCGGCGCATAGCGTGTGAATTACACTATCCGCCGAGGGGTTGTCGCGGAGACAAGCCCCCAACAACACGCGCGGGCAATGGCGGGAGCAAATCCGGTGACTGCGACCGTGCGACGGTCGCACTGCTTCAGGTGGCGTGTGCAAGAGGGCGACCGCATTCACCGCCGGGAGGCGTCAAGCTAGCGTGGTGGCTCACCGCGAGACAAGATGGACCGTCGATCCAGCCGATCGACGGCCAAGCACTTCTCGCACTAAGCGTTAGGTGCAAGTAGGGCACCGGGTAAAGGTGCAAGTAGGGCACCGGTTTCAGGATTAAGTAGCTTGTTGTAGCAAGCTAGGAGAGGAGCAGGCTATGGCCAGGACTAGCCGGCCGGACAGTATAAATACCCTGTACTCAGTTCAATCTGATTAACATGTATTTTCCAGCTCTGGCTTCCAGACTTCTCCAAGTCTAACTTTCCACTGCAACTGTGCTCTCCACACACTAAAGCCTAATCTCCAGAGAGCACCCACTCTCACATCTGGTATCAGAGCCAGAGCCACACGTTGAGCGGAAGCACTGCCGGAGCTCGCGAAACTTCAAGGAGCGAAGGCACGGACTATGCCGGACAACGTCGAGGCTGATCGAGAGGGAGATTGTTGGACCAGACTTCGAAGCCAGCGCACGAGCCAACCTTTGGAATTTTTTCCAAATTTCCAGAGCATCCACACGGCCTACCGTGCGCGCGCGGGAGACAACGGGTGACTCCTACGCACTTCAACGACCTCATATTTTCTTCCCAGACTGCCGAATTACTGCCGAAATTTTTTCGATTGCTGCCGAAACGCTGCCAAAATTTTTCGAAGGATCTCCTGCGGCTTACAGTCATCAAGAGCCATGGAGCAGGCCCTGTATCAGATCGTAGGGCAACTGGGAGCTTTCAAGTTGGAGAACGAGCGGCTCAATCGGTAGATGGCTGACCTACGGGACGGGACTGACGCAGGACAGGTTTGAGCAGCCCGGCAAAGGAGTCCGCAAAGACCAAAGCCAAAGGCTCCAGAACTGTTTAATCCCTCTGTCAAGGGAGCGAGCGTTCGGACCTGGTTGTTCGCGATGAACAACTACTTTGGGGCTCTGGGTCACCCTCCAAAGGATGATGTTGTGCGTGTGTCATTTACAGTGACACTGCTACACGGAGCATCATTGGAGTGGTGGAGGCAGCTAAATATGCTGGCCACTCAAGGTGGAGGTGGGAACGCAGCTGTGCAACATGCTGTGTTGTGGCAGCCAGGCGGGGTGCAAGCTGAAGCGCGCATGCCGACGACATGGGAGTAGTTTGAGCAAGCCATCAGAGATCGATCTGATCTCGTGAACGCCTCCATGGTCGCACGCAACAAGCTTAAGCAGCTGAAGCAGATTGGCTCAGTGCAGGAGTACACACGCCGTTTCTTGGCGTTGTGCTCGGAGATCGATGACATGAGCAAGCCGGAGATGGAAGACAAGTACCATGACGGCTTGAAGGCAGAAATTCCGCGGATGCTGGCACTGAGTGCAATCACGGAGTTCCAGGCAATGATGGCCACTGCTGAGCGCGTTGACGTGCTGCGCTACCATCGAGGGGATTTCCGTGAGAAGCACGAGACTTTTCAGCGTCGAGCACAGCACCAACCAGCTGACCCCATGGAGATCGACGCAGTGCAAGGAGGCCAACAGCAGAGCAAGCCACGTGGTGGGAATTGTTGGATCTGTGGGAAGCCTAGGCACCTAAAGAAGAACTGCATGAAGAAGCAGCAGGGAAACGGCAACCAGCAGTGAGTGGCAGACGGCCAACTGCTGGGAAAGCTTCGTCCGCATCAGCGAACACCAGCCCCGAAAGTCCTTCGATAATTAGGGAGCTGCCGAGTGTATTGCTGCGGAGTAAAGGAAGCGGGAGCGTTCCGGGAATCCTCCTGAAAGCCGAAATTTTATCGGCTGGCTCTGCGAACGGCGAGGGGTGCCAGACTCGCCGGAAGATTAAAGCATTGCTGGATTGCAGTGCGTCGCACTCATTCTTCATCGATGAGCTTGCAAAGAGGTTGGGGCTTGCACGGCTACCTGGGAAGCCAACTACGGCCAAGTTGGTGCAAGGGGAGTTGGAGTGCGGACTGCCTCTGAAGCCTCTGAGGGTCCGTCTGGGCAAGCTGTCGTACGAGGTGAACTTTTGCACATGCCCAATGGATGCCTATGACGCCATTTTGGGGTGTGGCTGGCTGCACCGGTGGAATCTTGCTGTGGATTGGGTGCGTAGCCAGGTGAAAGTGAAGAAATGCGGAGAGCAAATCGTTTTGCCATTGTGGACTGAGTGCCACAGGCAAGGTGCCACAGTTGAGTTACGTGCAGCTAAAGCACTGTCAGCACAAGGGGGATCAAGTGTACCTTGTGTGGGTGCGGCAAAAGGTAGCAGCTGAAGAGGTGGAAGTCCTGGCAGTGGAGACAAAGCAACAAGAGGGCGAGCAGCAGAAAGCACCTGCAGCAAAGCTGTCGGAAGGCATCAAGGGAGTGTTAGACAGCTACAGTGACGTTTTTGCTACTGAGCTGCCAAAGGGCTTACCACCGAAGCAGGACATTGACCACAAAATTGATCTGGTTCCGGGAGCAACTCCAACGGTGCGAGCTTCTTACCGGATGAGCGATAATGAGCTGGGTGAGCTGAAGAAGCAGTTGGAGGAGCTGACGGAGCAGGGTTTCATCAGACCTATCGGTGTCACCCTACGCTGCACCGGTCCTCTTTGTGAAGAAAAAGACAGGGAAGCTACGGATGTGCGTGGACTATCGCGCACTGAACAACGTAATGATCAAGAACCGGTACCCGCTGCCAAGGATCGAGGAGCTGTTTGACCAGCTGAGGGGAGCACAGTTCTTCAGCAAGATTGACTTACGCTCAGGATACCATCAGATCCGGATTACGGAGCAGGATGTGGAGAAGACGGCGTTTCGGACGCAGTACGGTCATTTGGAGTACCTTGTGATGCCGTTTGGGTTGACCAACGTCCCTGCAACGTTCATGAGCCTCATGAACAGGATCTTCCACCCTCACTTGGACCAGTTCGTGGTGGTGTTCCTCGAGGACATCCTCATCTACTTCCGAGCTCTAGAAGAGCATCAGCGACACCTTCGGCAGGTGCTGGACATTCTTCGGAAAGAGAAGCTGTTTGCGAAGCTCTCCAAGTGTGAGTTCGAGAAAAGGGAGGTGGAGTTCCTTGGGCACATCGTGAGAGGCAAGGGTCTCCGCATGGACCCAAAGAAGGTGGAAGCAGTGAAGTAGTGACCGACACCAAAGTGTAAGTGTGACATCCATGTGTTCCTAGGGTTTGTCAACTACTACCGAAAATTCATCCGGGGGTACACAGAGAAGGGTGCGCCGCTGACTCAGCTACTAAGGAAGGATCCACAGTGGGAATGGGATGATCAGGAGCAGAAGATCTTCGAGGAGCTCAAGGCTGCAATGTGTGACGCTCCGGTCCTAGTGCATCCGGATTCATCCAAGGAGTACGTCATGGCAACGGACGCAAGCGACTATGCCATTGGGACGGTGCTGATGCAGGATCACGGAAAGGGGCCGCAGCCGATTGCGTATGCATCTCGCAAGTTGCGAGGGGCGGAGCTGAACTACGCAATCCATGAGAAGGAGATGCTGGCAGTGATCCATGCGTTCAAGCACTGGAGGTGCTACCTCGAGTCGCGACGTTACGTGGTCTTCACGGACCATTATGCCCTGAAGTACCTGAAGACTCAGCCGAACCTCAGTCGCCGACAATCTCGTTGGATGGAGTTTCTTGAGGGGAGTTTTGACTACAAGATCCAGTACAAGCCTGGGAAGGTGAACCCGGCAGATCCTCTGTCAAGGAGGCCGGACTTGAGCCTCAATGCCATCTCAGTGCTGATGGGATCTCCAGTCATGCATAGCCTGTTCGAGCATGGCTATGGTGTGGACGGTGAGTTCAAGGGTCATGCGCGGAAGGATGCCACGTGGGATGGAGTGTACTGGAGAAGGGGGCAAGAGCAGAGGATTTTCGTGCCAGACAATGCGCCATTGAAGCTGTTGTTACTGGAGGAGGCGCATGACACTCACTACTCGGGTCACTTCGGCTTTGACAAGACGCTCAAAGCCTTGGCACGCCAATACTGGTGGTCTTCAATGGCGACTGACTGCAAGAGGTTTGTGAGCAGCTGCGATGTGTGCCAACGCATCGAGGCGCGGCGGACCAAGCCACCAGGGGAGCTGCAACCATTGCCTGTAACAGAGAGGCCATGGACAGACATCTCGCTGGACTTCATTGGCGGGTTGCCTCTGACGCAACAGGACAACAACACAGTGTTGGTGGTGGTGGACTGGTTTTCTAAGATGGCATACTTCATCGCATGTCCTGAGAGTATCACAGCTGCCGGGACAACTCAACTCCTCCTCAGTCATGTCATCAAGTTGCATGGAGTGCCGTAGTCGGTGGTCTCAGATCGCGATCCACGCTTCACTTCACGATTCTGGAGAGATCTCATGGAGAAGCTGGGCACGTGAGTGCAACTCACCATGGCATACCACCCACAGAGCGATGGTCAGATAGAGCGCACGAACCAGATATTGGAGCAGCTACTACGGAGCATGGTCCCACGGGATGGAGAGGGTTGGGAGGAGAAGCTCGGAGTGGCAGAGTTTGCCTACAACTCAGCGGTGTCAGCATCAATAGGAAAGTCACCATTTGAGGTGCTCTATGGCCACCAGCCACTGAGCCCAGTCGCTCTTGCTACGGCAACATCTCTTCCGGCTGTGCACCAGATTGCTGAAGGGTTTGCCACCACTTGGGATGTGGTGCAGCAACGGATGTTGAAGGCACAGAAGCAGCAGAAGCGGCAGGCTGATAAGCATCACTCTGCGGAGGCGTTCCAAGTGGGACATCATGTGATGCTAAACTCTGCTAACCAGCAGCTGATGGGAGTTGGGAGTTCCAAGCTGAAACCGCGATGGGTGGGTCCGTTCCGTATTCTGGAGAAGCGGTCGGCTGTTTCATACAAGTTGGAGCTGCCAGCTCACTACACCATCCATCCGGTATTCCACATCTCCCTGCTTCGTGCCTACCACGACCCCAACACATTCTTCCAGGGTCACGGGACAACTCCACCTCCTACTTTCCAGGTTGAAGGAAGTGAGGAGTTTGAGGTGAAGAAGATTCTGGCAGACCGCCAGAGGGGACTACGGCGTGAGTTTCTGGTGCAGTGGAAGGGGTACCCGGTGGAGCACAACTCTTGGGAGCCAGAGGCCAACTTCCACGTTGGGGGTACCAACACTGTTCTCCAGTAGTACCTCAGGCACGCCGGGACGTCGCGCTTCCGACGGGGGGGGGGGGGGGG
>SZWC01000410.1:395768-429652 GCA_023375785.1 Penium margaritaceum
GGGGGGGGGGGGGGGGGGGTGAATGTAACAAGGCATCCTATTTTTCTGGCATACTCGGGATCTCACCCGGGATTTGGGGGCATTCGGGCCATTTTCCGATTTTCGGAAATCCAGGGCGCGGTCGAGCTCACCCCCGCTCGACCGCCAATACAAGGAGGAGGAGGAGGAGGAGAGCGTGAGCGAGCGAGCGAGCGAGGTGTTGCTTTTCTCGCACCTCACATGGCGTTCCGAATACGCCATGCGAGGGTGACTTCTCCCTCTCGGAGCATACTGTGTGAATTACGTTATCCGCCAAGGGGTTGTCGCGGAGACAAGCCCCCGACAACATGCGTGGTCAACTGTGGGAGCAAATCCAGTGACTGTGACCGTGTGACGGTCGCAGTGCTTCCGGTGGTGTGTGCAAGAGGGTGACCGCATTCACCGCCGGGAGGCATCAAGCTAACGCGGCGGCTCGCCGCGAGACAAGATGGACCGTCGATCCAGACGATCGACGGCCAAGCAGTTCTCGCACTAAGCGTTAGGTGCAAGTAGGGCACCGGGTAAAGGTGCAATTAGGACACCGGTTTCAGGAGCAAGTAGCTTGTTGTAGCAAGCTAGGAGAGGAGCAGGCTAGGGCCAGGACTAGCCGGCCGGACAGTATAAATACCCTGTACTCAGTTCAATCTGATTAACCTGTATTTTCCAGCTCTGGCTTTGAGACTTCTCCAAGTCTAACTTTCCACTGCAACTGTGCTCTCCACACACTAAAGCCTAATCTCCAGAGAGCACCCACTCTCACAGTTTGTTTCCACTGACAGTGCCCTCGCCTCTACGTCTTTCACCATTCTCTTGTGGTCCAGCTAGGGGACGCGATTTCTAGGTGATGTGCCTCTACACTCACTCCAGTGTCATTCAGTCTTGGTTTGTCTTCGTTGATGCCGTCGCTGCCACCCCCAACCACGCCGCTGCTGTAGCTGCTGCCCACGTGACTTCGGCATGGTGGACCAAGTCGTAGAGCAGACCGGTATTCCTATTCAGGTGGGTAGATGGGATATATAGTGTGCTATTGTGCACAATATGCCCACTGTTTCAGATTGCTTCCTAACTTGATGCGTGGTGTCTAACCACGCGACCAACTCCAGATGAGAACGATCCGTCTCCTGCTCTCGGTCCTGCTCCGTAGTGGTACCCCGATAACCCTCTACCAAACAACACATCAGACACGTTTGACGATGACATGTTTTGGTTGGAGAGGGTTTCGAACGATGACTGCTTTCAGAGGCAGTTGGACGAGTGGGACGCCCTTCCACAGAACCAACCCCCTAATGAGCCATCCCGTACTCTGGGGTTTCAAAATATCCGGGAAGCTGGACCAGTTAGGTTTAGCATGATGCGCCATCGCATCCTGTCCCTCCCACATTTACACCTCGGTAATTTTTGCCTTGTTTCCCGATTGTTTTTTGTATTTTGTTTGCAACAGAACATGGAGACCGAATGCTTTCATCTTACACTTGGCATTCGCTTGTTCTGTCTTGTTATGCGCTTGTCTAGATAGGTGATTCCGACGACAAACCATGTCACACCCCCAAGAAGTGCAAGGAGATGCAGAAGGAACCGAAGGATTAGTTGGTGTTTGCTAACATGGACGCTGCACGTGCGTATGTGGAGGACTACGCGGTCGATAACCGCTTTGGTCGTAAATGGATTTGCAGTGAGCCGGCGTGATTCCACGTCACTTGTGCTGAAGTCAAAACCAAGGGTTGCAACTGGCTCCTTCATGCCCGTGTAATGAACAAGTTCGGCCACGTGACCATGTCACACTACGTAGAAGGCCACAAGTGTGTCTCCAGCATTGGGTGCGGCAATCCGGCGAGGTAGAAGAGCTGAGTGACCCACAAGATCTGTGAGGCTCTATAGTGTGACCCGACGGCATCCACTGTTATCCTGCGACAGGAACTCCATGAAGCGTCCGGTGTGAACATCTCGAACAACACACTCTACCGTGCCAAGACGCAGGCTCAAGAGAAGTTGGTGGGCAAGAAGAGTGACACGTGGAGCCTCTTTCCTTCCTACATTGAAGAGGTATGTGGCTATTTCCGGTTCATTCTCTTCCATCGTATTTGGTAATAGTCTTTCATTGCTTTCACATGTGCATGTCCACGTGCTCCATGTAGCTAGCACGACTCGACCTAGGTATACATGTTGTAGACCACAAGGACAGGAGTGGTGCCTTCCTGTGGGCGTTCGTCGTACCCGGTGCTGCCAGAATCAGCTTCCAATACAATTGCATGACTGTGACGATGGACGCCGCGTTTCTAAAAAATGGTCACAAGTAGGTCCTCTTGCTTGCTCAGTTTCTTTATGCTAACGACCATGTAGTCCCCATGGCCTGGGCTCTGGCACTAACAAAGGATAAGAAGGGCTAGAACGTTTTGTGTGTGTAGCTTGCTCTTGCCTATCCCACTGCTGGACACGCTGCATCATACATCATCACTGACAGGGAAAAGGGACTGGAGAAAGCCGTGCAGAAGTACCTCACCGGTGCCATACAAACCTTCTACGCATGGCACATCAGATAGAACGTTCACACCAGCTGCGGCAAAAAGGTCACACACTGGGCATGGAAGTGTGTCCATGCGATGAATTTTGCGTAGTGGAAGAAGGCCACATCACACCTGCGACAAGTGAGTGCGTCAGCCTATGCATGCCTCTTTCGGCGGGAGGGGGAGGATGGGGTGGTGGCTGAGTCAGTGCCTCGAAACAAGTGGACCCGCCTCCACTGCCCTTTGGACAGGGGAGGCCAAACCACGTCGAACGCAGTAGAGATTTGGTAAGTCTGCATCGCTGCTCACAGAAAGTTATACATGTAATACTGTTTCATGTCGATCTACTCTTCTGTTCAGCGTTTGTTCTACACCCTTCGAGCTCACGCAGTCGAGGCAAAAACCGCACTGGCACCAGTATAGACAGACCAACTTCTCCACTACCTTGCAGTGGCATGTGAGTACAGTATCACGGAAGAGGACCCAACACTGCCACGGTGTCTGGACTGATCAACAATCCACGTCAGGTGGATCTTCTCGACAAAACATGCAAATGTGGCTGCTCGAAGGAGTACGGGCTGCCCTGTCAACATGCATATGCATTTTTTCTGAAAAAACACGTCAACACTGAGAACCTGGCTGACCCAGGCCTCACCCCCATGGCGTTCCGTCATGCATATGCCAACCCCACCCCATCTCCAGTGGTCAGGAACATTCGTCCAATCGAACCTGATGGAAATAAGGGTGCCAAAAAGTGACAAAAATAGGTTGTTCGATAAAAATCACCAGGCATGACAGCTGCATAGAGGATATTTTACAGGTTCCAACGTACTTTACAAAACTCAATTCGGAGTCCATTTGAGTCAGATATGGATTTTCAGAATTTGGAGATCATGGGTCGGGTTCAAGTGACGACACGAGCACTTTCAGCACAAAAGGTGGCAGAATTATTGGCCAGAACGGCTGAGAGCGGCCTTCAAGGAGAAAAGACAGCTGGAGGACTTCTAGGGGACTTCAAGGAAGGAGCAGACCACATTTATTGGCTGTGCAGGTCGTGTGAGACATAATTATCATGTGTGACAAGGTGACTGCCGCTCATCCCCCTAGGCTAGGAAAGTGTGCTAGGGGGTCAACTTTGACAGAGTGTATCTTAGTGCTCCCTTGGCCAACTGAGAAATATAAGGGCTTGTTACAAAGCTGTGATAAATTTTCATTCAAGAGTTGATTCAGACATTTGCATTCTCTGCAAACCTATATTTGCTTCCATAATTTCTATCTGTGTACTCTGCAATTCCCTCTCACAAACAGTTGGTCTTGCCTAGGCGGCTCTTGGTGAGCCTGATCACCTCCCTAAGGGCTGCCTCAGTTTCCATCAGTGGTATCAGAGCTAGAACAAGGCTGTGCCTCATCCTTGAGGCATTCCTTGTACCCTGTTGTCTGAGAGAGTCGTTTGTGGACTGAACATTGCACTACCATGGCGACATCCGCTTCAGTGGTGGCTGGCGTCAACATCGCCAAGTTCGAAGGCAAGAAGTTCTTCATGTTGTTGCTGGGACTGGAACTCTGGAGCCATGTGAGTGATGAGGAACCAGCTCAGTCTTCTCTCTCACCTGGTGAGGCCCGTACCCACCGTGAGAAGCGTGACTTCGCCCTTGGCACTATCTACCTCTACCTCGCCGAGCGACGACAACTCCTCGTCCGTGGCATCCTCATACCAAATGAGGTTTGGAAGATTCTTGAGTCTTGTTATGCACCCAAGTCAATCCTCATGAACATGCAGCTGCGTCGAGGCTTTTACACTGTGAATATGGATGAGTCCGGATCCGAGATTGACTACATCAACATGGCGAAGTCTCTTTCCGACCAGCTTTCTGCAATTGAGGACTCTGACAAGGAGCGTGTGCTTATGCTAACCATCCTCTCTGGCCTTCCTAGCAGCTACACTCCTCTCATTGTTGCCCTGGACCAGCGTGGCGACAAGCTCTCCCTCGATGATGTGGAGGAGAGCCTACTATTTGAGGAGGAGCGGCGCACGAAAGAGGACGGAAGCGGACTGGACAATGCTCTCATCACCAACTCTGGTCATGGAAATGGTGCTGCAACAACCAGGGGCAACAGTGGAGGAAGGAAGAAGAAGGAGAACTGCCACTACTACAAGAAGCCGGGCCATTGAGTGCGCGAATGCCGGAAGAAGAAGGTGGACCTTGCGGCTGGAGTGGGAGCGAGAAAGCAGTCCGACGCTTCCGCCAATGTAGCGGATTGGGAGAATGGATTTGTGACCACCATCTGGATCCTACACGTCTCCGACAACACCGCCTTGTTCTAGATCATAGACTTGGGAGCCACGTGGCACATGACGTATTGCCGAGAGTGGTTTGTTGTCTACACCGCCATTGAACCTCATCGGGTGTACATGGGGGACAACCATGTGCAAATGGTGGTTGGGGATGATGAGATTGTGTTTTGTGCCTCCGTTAAGGGTAAGCACGTGGAACTTCATGTGAAGGGGGTGATCCATGTTCCGGGGCTGGCAGCTAACCTCCTCTCAGTCTCATCTCTCATCCCTGGAGGCATGCAGGTTCGCTTTGAGAATGGTGGCTGCACCATCTACGCCCGTGCAGGCCGTGTGCTTGCAAAAGTGGACAAGGAGGACAGACTTTACTGTCTCTATGTGGTGTTGGAGGAGCAAGCCGAATCAGCGTTGGCAGCGAGAGAGGGAAAACACGACAGCAGCTAGTGGCGACGCCGGCTTGGTCACCTCAGCTTTGGGGCCATCATCTCCATGCAGTAGATGGTTAGTGGCCTGGAGCTCAAGGGGGTAAAGCAGCCTGGTGCATCAGCTTGTGAGAGCTGCATTGAAGGGAAGCAAGCTCGCTCTCCTTTCACGGGAGAAGAGAAGGGGACGGCTGAGATTCTCTCACTTTTCCACTCTGATTTGTATGGTCTCATGCCATCTCAATCCTTGTCCGGCAACTTATACTTTGTCACGTGTTAATCTCCTCCTGTACATATTTCTTCTCTTGTGGTGGCCATGAGTGTGCAAGGCATGCTAGTACAGAAAATGGAGGCAACACACAATGAAGGCACGCGATCCTCCTCCTCCTTGCAGGTGGTCGTCTCCACCCTGACCGCATGACCCATCTCCATCTGGCCTTGACGAGCCTGTCGCGTGGTTGGGCTTTCATGACAAACCCATTTTAGTCTTCTAATCATGAATGCCCATTGCTAGCTTTAGCTGGAGAGACCCATGTCAGACCTGTAACTTTGTCTTTGGTTAGGCCCACACTATGCCACTTCGCAGCTGACATACAGCATGTCCCATGTGAGGTGCGCGGATTCACTCGTGCCCCTTTTTTGGGCTGCCAAGGACTTTTTCCCTGGAGCGAGCATGCTCGCCGCCATGACGGGTGAGGTCGACTAGCAACCTCACCCCTAGGACTAGGGTAACTTGTTACTGTAAGACTTGTACCATTTCTTTGTTACTGCCATGGAGTTTTGGACCAAGCGTGGCCTAGGTTCCACCATTTTGAGTGTTGTTTGTTGCTATGGCTTTGTATTAAGATTCTCATGGTATCAAAGCCCTTTTAGACAGCTACGTGTCGGCGCCGAGCAAAGAAAATGGCTAACGAGTTAATAGCGGAAGCAGATCCACGCGGGTGCTGCGAAAGCAGGCGGTGTGAGTCATAAGGGATGTCAAAACCTCACCCCTAGGCCGCACCCTGCTAGTGGAGGCGGCAGAAGAAGGCGCATGCTGACAGTTGAGTGAAAAGAGACGAGGGGAGGAGCCCAAGAAGGGCCTACACCTCTCATGAGATGACAGTGGGGTCTTCCACGCCTGTATGTATCTGAGCAGGTCCCAGGTGGCCTAACAACAGTTCCTAGGTCAATACAGGAGGTTCCTAACGAGCTCTGGGCTCAAGGCAGAAAACTGGGCCCAAAGTGGACCCGGCGAATTGCTGCCAAATTTTTCTTCAACAGCATAGAGCGGCTCACAGCATTCATACAGTGTCCCTAGATCCAAAGCAACCAGCTAAGAGCCATGAGTGCAGCTGGATCAACACAGGGAGGGGCCGGTTCAAACGTGGGTGTTAGCACTGGTATCGGTTCCAGTGCCGGCGCCACCTCCACCGGTATGACGTGGGACAAACTGAGCAAGGTTCTGTCCCACAAATACCTAACGCCACAACTGCTAGGTGCGCGTGACTTTCTTTCATGGAAGGATATTTTCCTTTTTTGGGCGGTGACCATGGTCTTGAGGATTACTATCTAGCTCCACCGCCCGACGATGCCGACACGCTGGTCCTTCTCAAAGCATTCAACGCTCTAGTCCGCGCGCTCCCAGAGGACCAGCAATATGCACTTCGACAGTTCGGCTTTGGTGGCAGAGGGGAGGATCCCACGAATCCGCGTAGTGGCGATCCTTGACCTCACGATGCATGGAAGCATCTGGCCACTCGAAAGGAGGAACAAGGGATGGCCCTAGTGATATCCCTGCATAAGAAACTTCGCAACCTCCATCAGAAACTGGGCACGCCTGTTGCCGAGTACTAGGATGCTCCTATGGATCTTCGCCGGCGCATTCTCGGCCTTGGCGCCTCCTACTCCATCCTGGAGTGGGTGGATTCTGTTCTCCTGCACCTTGGCGAGCCGTACAGGGATTTCCGGCGTGGTTTGTTTCAGAGGCTAAAATTTGCCAACATCGAGAGTACCGACCTGGTGGAAGTGTTCGAGGAGCTACGCAACTATGAGGATATCATGCAAAGTGAGGCGCGGGAAGATGAGGGTGCAGAAATGAGCGTATTTGTACACCAGAGTAGAGGTACCTCTCATCGCTCGCACCAGCACTCGAGTGGAGGGGACGGGGGAGGAAAGGGGGTTATGGGAGGCAGAGATGGGTAAGGTGGCAGGGGGCGAGGTCGTAGTCAGGGAGCAGGAAACCGCACTTGCAACTATTGCGGACAGCCTGGTCACTACTGGAGGACGTGCCCGTCTCTCAAATGCATCATGACTCCCTCGGCGCAGCAGACACGTCCAGTGGTTGGTCAGCCACCTACGTCCTTCCTACCTCCAAGTCAGCACCTGTACCCTCTAGTATGGGTGACTCAGGCTGTGGCTGGACCACGAGCGCCGGCACCCTTTGGGCGGCAACTCTTGGTCCACAACAGTTGCAGTTGCCTATTCACCTAGGTTTCTCTGCTCCACCTCCGTAGCAGTATCAGGGGTCTACCCTCATGTCTCCGTACATCATTGCACCAGCCCCCATTCCCACATGGGTGCAGAGAGTGTATGCCGAGATGATCGAGCCACAGAAGCCCTTTCCTCTTCCACCCGGACCAGGGTGTAGCACGCCCATGGAGCTGCACCCACCTGAGCCGACTGCCAGCCCACAGCCAGCAGGTCAGAGGTTGGGTCACACGCATATTACCACATCGCATGGGTTACCTATGCATGAGTGGCTGTTTGACACTGCCGCATCGCATCATATGTCGCTGCATCGCCAGCTTTTTGTCACACTGCATGCCACACGTGATGTTGAGGGTGTGAAGACTGGGTCTGGTGAAGTACTGCAGGTTGAAGGTCTGGGAATGGTGGCTCTTCAAGCACCAGGCGGGGTTCTGTAGCTGACAAGAGTCCTGTATGTGCCACAGCTGAAAGTGAACTTGCTGTCGGGAAGGCAACTAGATCAACAAGCCAATGTGTCCGCACTTACCCAAAAGCAGCGTTGCATGCTGTTCAATGCGTCTGGTGCCTTGCTTGCTGATGGACCGTTGCACATTGACATGCTGTAAAAACTGACTTTGTTCCCTTTTGTTCAGTCACACGTGAACCGACCTCAAATGCACGTTGTCACAAGCACTGATGCAAAACACATTGGCCTCATCCATCGTCACCTTGCGCACATCAATATCAAAACAGTCACCGATTTACTGAAACACGACCCCGCACATGGCCTGCTCCCCAGCGACTATCCTCATGGTCTCAAAGCAGACACATGTCTTGAGTGTCATGAAAGAAAGGCTCATAGGCAAGCCTTCCCCAAATCAGAGAGTGAAACAACCAAACCTCTGGCACTGGTACATGTGGACCTGACTGGACCGATGCATGTGCCATCAGTCCAGTTGAGGTCACTTTATGTCTTGACTCTAACTGATGATTACAACCACTTCCGTTGGGCTTTTCTGCTGAAAACTAAGGCAGACGCCCATCGTGCAAGCACTGAATGGATTCCTTTGGCTGAGAGACAGACTGGTTGTTCACTGCTGAAGTTGAGAACAGACAGAGGAGGAGATTTTCTTGGCACACTGACAGCAAAATTGAAATTGAGAGGAGTCAAACACCAGAGCACTGCCCCATACACGCCACAACAGGATGGAGTGGCTGAACGTTGGCACATAACCCTTGGTGATACTTTACGCACGCTGCTCACAGAGTCCGGTGTATCTTTTGGATTCTCGGAAGGGGCTGTAAAATGTATCACCTGGGTATGGAACCGAATGCCACAAGGACCACTGCCCAAGTCTGTCACTCCCTGGGAGCGCTGGTTCAAAGAGAAAGTTGATTTAAGGCCAGCCCGGGTGTGGGGTACAATGGCATGTGTGTGGTTTGCACTACCGCAATGAGAGAACAAGCCGAGTCCACGTGGTCGGTGGTGCGTGTTTGTCGGGGTCTCCCATGCCTCCAAGGCATGGCTATTTTGGAACCCCACAAACCATTGCTTTGTTGAGAGTCGAGATGCCTCCTTCTTGGAACACATGTCCTACAAGTATTTTTGCACACTACATCATGCACCTACTCTCATCTCACGAGAGCACTACCCTGGATACGTGAGTGTACCCGTTTTCATGCCCATCCAGTCACGAGAGCCGAATCGTAGGACTCAACCAGAGAGAAATAAAGACATGGCTAAGCCTGTCCCAAGAGATCTGCTCTCACCTTCAGACTTGGTCTGCCCAGACTCTAGTGACACTCAGGTACCACCAGGCCTCACACCGCTGAACCCCCCTGTGGAGGCGCAGAGTGAGGAAACACCACCACCCGTCCGTGTATTGTGATCTCTGCGTGATCTGCCGGATGCCGCAGAACTGAACGCATTGCTCGAGCATGAAGTGTTTGAGCTGGTGCCCCTGCCACCTGGTCAAAAGGCCATTGATGTCAAATGGGTGTTCAAACTGAAAAGAAATCTTAAAGGCCTGATTGAGAAGTATAAAGCAAGGCTTGTGGCAAAAGGCATCCATCAAATCTCAGGACAGGACTTCACGGACACATATACCCCTGTAAGCAAGTATGGGACCAGCCGCACATTGCTCGCAGTGGCTGCGCATGAGGACTGGTACATCCACCAAATGGATGTCAAAAAATCCTTTTTGAACGGGCCACTTGAAGAAGAAGTGTATATGCAACAGCCATAGGGCTTTGAGGATGGCACAGACCGGATATGAATTTTTCTCAAGACGCTCTATGGCTTAAAGCAAGCACCTCGGTGTTGGAACAAAGAGATTCGACGCACCTTAGAGAGTGGTGGGTTCATACAGAGTTTGTGTGACCCCTCACTATTCTTACGTTGGTCCAAAGGTCTGCCTTTCACACTGTTGGTCTATGTGGATGACTTTTTGTTCTTGTCTCCCTCCCTTACACTCATTACACAAGCCAAAGCACTGCTCACGGATCACTACAGAATGACAGATCTCGGTGAGGCGCAGAACTTTCTTGGCATGACTATCACACGCGAACGCACAGCACGGAAACTGGCACTTCATCAAGGTCGTTTCATTGCTCATCTCACTGCACGTTTTCAATATCTAGTACAGCATCTTCCACGACAGAACACTCCCATGAGCCTTGACATCTACGCACATCTGTTGGATGCACACACCACGGACTACGGTCCTGACACAGATCCTCCGCTCTATAGATAGATCACTGGCAGCCTCTCATATCTTGCCTCAACTACACGTCCTGACATTGCAAAGGCAGTCAATGTGCTCGCTCAGTTTAGCCAGCAGCCACACAGTACACACCAGAAATCTCTGCTGAAACTGCTGCGTTATGTGTTGGACACTGCCGCTCTAGGTCTTGTATTTTCCCCTGTCACCGGTCCTATTCTGGATGGTTATTGTGACAGTGATTATGGGCGTGATCGTGCAGCTCGCAGTCGGGACGGCTATGTGTTTTGTGCTTGGGGAACTGATGTGTCTTAGCGGAGTGCAAAGCAGTCATGTGTACCACGCAGCGTGGCTGGGGCTGAATACATGGATTTGGGTGAAGCAGCATTTGAGGGGATCTGGCTTACAAGACTTCTTGAAGAACTTGGCGTGCACATGACTGCTGTACCCGTGCACAGTGACAGATCAGCCACACGCCGCATTTCCATGAATGATGGTGTGTTGCATCCAGGCACGAAGCATATGAGCGTCGAGCACCATTTTGTCCGAGAGGCAGTGGATGCTGGGACTGTGGCAATGTGTGCCATCAGTGGGAAGGCACAGCTGGCTGATTTCCTTACCAAGGCTCCATCATCCTCCTCTCTCCTGCTTCAATTGCAACAACTGGACTGCATACCCGCTGCACTCCCGTCCAAGGGGGCGTGTTAATCTCCTCCTGTACATATTTCTTCTCTTGTGGTGGCCGTGAGTGCGCAGGGCATGCTGGTACAGCGAGTGGAGGCGACACACCATGATGTCACGCGATCCTCCTCCTCCTGACCGCATGACTCATCTCCATCCGGCCTTGACGAGCCTGCCGCGTGGTTGGGCTTTCAAGACAAACATATTTTAGTCTTCTAATCATGACTGCCCATTGCTAGCTTTAGCTCGAGAGACCCATGTCAGACCTGTAACTTTGTCTTTGGTTAGGCCCACAGTATGCCACTTGGCAGGTGACATATGGCATGTCCCATGTGGGATGCACGGATTCACTCGCACCCCTTTTTTGGGCTGCCGAGGGCTTTCACCCTCAAGCGAGCATGCGCGCCGGTGAGCCTCGCTCTCCGGCGTGACGGGTGAGGTCGACTAGTGACCTCACCCCTAGGACTAGGGTAACCTGTTATTCTAAGACCTGTACCATTTCTTTGTTACCGCCATGGAGTTTTGGACCTAGAATGGCCTAGGATCCACCATTTCGAGCGCCATTTGTTGCTTTGGCTTCGTAGCAAGATTCTCATAATGATGACAAGTTGAGGAAGAAGTGGGTGTCCTTCCTGGCTGGAAAGGACAATTTCTTTGATGCTTTCAAGGTGTGACTTGCTACTGTAAGGAATGAGAGTGGCAGGCGGTTGAAGGTGCTTCACACCGACTGTTGAGGAGAGTACCTCTCCAATGATTTCCGTAACTTCCTCAAGCGTCGCATGATCAGGCCCGATGTCACCCTACCTAGAACACCACAGCTGAACGGCGTGGCTGAACGTACGAACCACACACTCATGGAGCATGTTCACAGCATGCTCCAAGACGTCGAGCTCTCACCAACCTTTTGGACGGAAGCAGTCAACGTTGTCGTGTACCTGAAAAACCGGAGTCCCATACGCGTTGTTTCACTGATGACACCGGAGGAGGCGTGGACGGGACGCAAGCCAACAGTGACACACCTGAAAGTCTTCTGATGTGGTGCATTTGCGCACGTACCTATCGTAGCCTTAACAAGCTGGATGCCAAGTCGGTGAAGGCAACCTTCCTCGGCTACGACAACACGGGATACCGTCTCTACAACCTCGCTGCTCGCAAGATCATCCACAGCCGTGATGTGGTCTGTCAACATGACGTGAAGGGCAGGGCTTGGAGCCCAATGTCTTCATTTCCACTTGCTCCGACACTTGTACCAGAGGTAGGAGAAGAACCGGTAGCAGACAAGGGCGGTGCGGAGGATGTCAGTGATAGCGGCAATGAGAAGGAGGTGGAGGGAGCTGAGAAGGAGAAGGAGCCACCAACCGAATCTGATGAGGAGGAGCAGCAAAGCAACGTATAGCAGCTACCACGATGGCCTTTACGCATCAACAAAGGTGTAAATGACAGTGGGGAGCAGCTACGGCAGTCTGAGAGGCTCGCAAAGAAGCAGACGTAGCAAAATGAGCAGCTGAACCTGTGCACCGCTCCACCACCAATAGAGTCCTGTGACCTTGATCTCCTCTTCCTCACTCTCACCGATGATCAAGCCACATTCGCTGAAGCCATGCGCAACGGCAAGGCGGCAGATTGGCGTGCCGCAGCAGATGAGGAGTATGGTGCGCTCATGAATAACGGCACCTGGATCCTCCAAGAAGCTCCATGTGGCAGCCGGGTGATCGGGTGCTGGTGGATCTTCAAGCACAAGCGTGGTGTGGATGGTAAGTTGCTCAGGTACAAAGCACAGCTGGTTGTAGAGGGTTTGTGCAGACTGAGGATGTAGACTACAATGAGACATTTGTACTTGTCGCAAAGTTCCCATCCATCCGAGCAATCCTCGCTCTTGCTGCTGTTGTGGACTGGGAGGTGCACTAAATTGATGTGACGTGTACTTTTCTTAATAGTGACCTCGAGGAGGATATGTACACGGAGTAATCGGAGGGATATGTGGTGGAGGGAAAGGAGGATTTGGTGTGCAAGCTTGTGAAGGCTCTCTACGGCCTAAAGCAAGCACCGCGAGCATGGTACCACAAGATGGATGAGCAGCTGGATGGCCTGCGGTGAAGCTGACCGTGCGGTCTATGGGCACGTGCAAAAGGCATGCCAGGTCATCATCTTGATCTATGTTGATCTAATCATTGCATTTGACCACAAGTCTCTTTTGGATGATGTGAAACAGTCCCTTGCTGCCAGGTTCGACATGAAATACATGGGAGAGCTCAGTTACTACCTTGGCCTTCAGGTCAAGCATGACCGACAGCAGTAGACTTTGGAGTTGTCGTAGAGCACATACGTGAGTGACATTGTCAAGCGCATAAACATGACGGGAGCACGTAAAGCTGCAACAGCACTGGAGGTGGGAGCGAAGTTGAGCATGACGCAGACTCCCCGCGGCATGCAAGAGAGTAGCCGGATGGAAGCAGTGTCATACCAAGCAGCAGTTAAGATCCTCATGTATGCAGCAATCGGCCCACGCCTTGACATTAGCGAAGCAGTAAGAGTGCTCAGCAAGTTTTGTACAAATCCGGGTGAGCCCCATTGGGAGGCGGTTAAGCACGCGCTGCGCTACCTCGACGGCAACAGTAGCCTTTGCCTCACCTTCAATGGCAACAACATCCCCATCCTCATTGGCTACAGCGATTAGATTAGGGAGGTGACCTGGACACAAGGAGGTCAACCAGTGGGTTCGTGTTCGTGCTCGGGGGAGGTGCAATCAAGTAGTGGAGCAAGAAACAAGAGTGTGTCGCCCTCTCCTCCACCAAAGCAAAGTACATCGCCTTGAGTGCAGGAGCAAAGGAAGCCGCGTGGATGCGTGAGCTACTGGCAAGCCTTGGGCACCGGCAGACCGCAATGACTATCATCTACTTTGACAACATGAGCGCAATTGTTTTGACCAAGAACGCAGAGTTTCACGCCTGCACCAAGCACATCGACCTGCGGTACCACTTCATCTGCGAGCTTCTGGCAAAGAAAGTGGTACAGATCAAGTTCTTCCCTTCAAGTATGATGTTGGAAGACTTCCTGACTGAGCTGCTGGCAGCGCACCGTTTTCAGTAGCTGAGGGGACAGTGCGGACTTGTGTGATTTTTACAAGTTACAAGTGGGAGAATGATGGAAATGAGGGTGCCAAAAAGTGACAAAATAGGTTGCTTCATAAAAATCATCTGGCATGACAGCTGCATAGAGGTTATTTTACAGACACTTTACGAAACTCAATTTGGAGTCCGTTTGAGTGAGATATGGATTTCCAAAGTTTGGAGATCATGGGTCGGGTTCAAGTGACAACCTGGGCACTTTCAGCACAAAAGGTGGCAGAATTATTGGCCAGGACGGCTGAGAGTAGCCTTCAAGGAGAAAAGCCGACTGGAGAACCTCCATGAGACTTCAAGGAAGGAGCAGTCCACGTTTATTGGCCGTGCAGGTCATGTGAGACATAATTCTCATGTGTGACAAGGTGACTGTTGCTCATCCCGCTATGCTAGAAGAGTGTGCTAGAGGGTCAACTTTGACAGAGTGCATCTCAGTGCTCCCTTGGCCAAATGAGACATATAAGGGCCTGTTAAAAAGTTGGGATGATTTAATTTCTCACTCAAGAGTCGATTCAGACATTCGCATTCTCTGCAAACCTACGTTTGCTTCCGTAATTTCTGTTCTTGCAACCTGAAACTCCCTCTTACAAACAATTGGTCCTACCTAGGCGGCACTTGGTGAGTCTGATCACCTCCCTGAGGGCTGTCCTAGTTTCCATCAGAACCTGCCTGGCTGCAGCCGGAACCTCGTCATTGCAAGGGACTTCCATGCAGCGCAAGGAAGGACCGGAAGACCTAGCAAAAGAAGAATTTCATTTGCCCCCGATGTGGGCAAAATGGGTATACAAAGACCCGGTGCAAGAACCCTCCTGCACTAAACCCTGCACAGGCCGCATCACAGTATGACAGTGGTCTTGCTGCTGTTGCATAGCGTGCTACAGCCGCACTAGAAGTACATGCCAGTTCCTCCATGGGTGGGGGTCCACCACTTTCTAAGTACGGTGCTGGTGACATGGAGTACGACCCTGAGATGCGGCCTCCGGATGCATCAGATGATGAGGGTGATGGTTCTCAAAGTGATGAATCTGGTGCGTTCTCCCCTACTGTTGGTGATTTTGGTGAAATAGTGATGCAGGATGAGCACACAGAGCAGTTGGATGAGGAGGAGAGGGAGTGGCAGGAGACGTACAAAGAAGAAAGAGAGGAGGCAGAGTGAGGTGATGATAAGTGCATGTACGCTTGGTATGTCTTTATTCATTCCTTTTGTCTACATTCAATCTCTCTAGTTTCCTTGCGAGAATTAACTACTTCATGGTTTTGTTATTTTGTGGATGAACCATGCTGGTCTCTAAAGTGTGAGCAGACGCGTCTTTTGGGCCCATCAGACTCCAGTACGAAAGAGGGGTTTCGAGTTACGTAGAGGGTCAGGGTTAGGCAGAATTGGGCAAGTTCATCGACTCAGGAGAGGGGGGATGTGGTGTGTTCGTTCGTGGAAAGAGACATGGCGGCCAAGAGTGTGACAGTGAGACATAAGTTTTCGGCGCAGAGCATTGTCAGCCATGGGAGAGGTTGTGTCCCGTACATGATTGTTCATTTACTCCAAGGGTTGAGTTGAGAATTCTCGAAGAGATCATGCATCCCACCTTCACCCTATGTAGTCATGAGAAATGCATGTTCATAAAGAATTTCAAGTCATCCCTTTCTCAGTCACCGCTTTTACGATGACTGATATAGGGTTATTGTGTGCACGTAAAAAATGTATTGTTATTCCATTTATTATAAAGCTTGTTTGTCAGAAGGACAAACCTCCTCTCATTAGGAAAGGCACAGTATAGCTAGAAATCCTCGGCAGCAGGTTGGGGCAGCAGCGTTGTTGATGCAGCGTGCGGGCTTCCACGCTCGTTGCTTAATTCTGCTGCCCTCTCAATCGGCTGCTCCTAGAGTCTAAGTCTGGAAGCTCTGGGTTTGTTACTCAGAAACGCGCGCGCCAGTGTTAGCGCCAGAAAGCAGCTGAAAACTGAAAGTGACTGATTACGAATGAAGAATAAGCAACAATGGGAGACCCGTCCAAGTTCTAGCTCCCCCCCACTAGTGTAGAACTTGTTACACAGCTAACCAGCCAGTCAGAAAATAGTCCTAGACCTATTTTCTGGCAGGCGGGGTTTCCTTGGTGAGCCCTGCCAGACGCCCGACAGCCCAAAACCCGGGCGTCGTCCGTTTTGCTTGAAAACTGGACCATACCATAATACCAACGGTGCGAACGCAGTCGTACGGTCAGAATCGGCAAGAAAAATAGCAGCAAAGAGTTATGGCTGTCCGAACCCAGGTAGTGCCTATGACAGTCAGTGATGCCAAACAAGGCCACACAGCAAGAGACATGGACCCTAGGCACAACATGATGCTGCAGACGCAACGTCACGACCAGAGACAGAGCTGGGTGCATGTAGACAGCATCTGTAGTGGCAGTGACCGCCAGTGGCCCGACCGCCGAGGAGGCCTGCTGATAGAGCTGAGCGTGTCGCCGGAGAGAGGAGGCTCTAGCGAACGGTGAGTGGGCCTCAGCGTGCGTCGTGTCGAAAATCGCGAAATCGCGAATCGTGCCTCGCACACAACGATTTCGTGCCGATGCGTCAAAAACGAAACTCAAGTTTGTTTAGGAAGAACTACAAGTTTCAAAACCGGAAAACTTGTGCAAACGCACGAGTTCGAGGTAAAAACCCCCGGTTTGGGTACCAAAACTAGGAGTAAGGCTAAAAATAGAAATGGGCCTCTGGAGACTCGAAATATTCGAGTCTCCATGCTCTGGGTCGTTGATGATGATTGTCCCTCACTCCTACAAAGGGGGTAAACCCCTGACGTGGACTGAGAACGTCATTCTGCAAACTCCGATGACGAATTCAGAGCAGGAGCTGGAGACTAGACCCGTTAAAGTAGTTCTCGGAGCCAGACAACCCCCGCAACTAAGGGTCCGACGGAAACGGCGCCTACATCGTCGGAAACGCCACTGGCAGCTACAAGCAGTATCAGAAATTCCAGAAGGGACTACGGCATCCATACTTCACGGATTGAAGTGTTGTAAAGTGTGTTGGAGAGTTGAAAAAAGTCTCTACTTGATGGAGCCACTTCCTTCCAGCCTCTCCTGACTTCCAAGAGGCTAGGAGGATTTTTGTGAGACGGGATGGGGAGTTCCCACCCCCAAAAACCACCAAATCTTCCCCATTTCCAAAAAACTCCTTCCTCCCTCCCTCATCCAAAAATTGAGACCGCGTCCTTTCCCAAGATTAGGGACTCTCACGGCCTGAGAGCACCCAAAAAGAAGGAGGGTGTCATATTGAAGGGTTTTGACCGCACCCCAACGACGCCGGCTCAAGGGAGACGCCACCCAAGAACGCAAGAGGCGTCAAAGAGCGTGAAGAGAAGGCCAAGGAAGACAAGAAGACAAGAGGAAAACAAGGAGGTAGAAGAAAATGTGAAAGAGTTGCTAGGAATTTTTAGAATTCCTCCTTACACTCCTTAGTCTCATTCTGTGAGCGACACTCACATCCCTTGTCATCTCCTTGCCTTGTAACATTTTGTTTTCCTAGATCCTAGTCACTACCATTTGCCGTGAGTCACGGCTTAGGAAGACTAGTTTTCAAAATCCACGCCCTTGTGCTGATGTGGCGGCCTAGGAAAATTGATATTAAATTTATTGTTGCCTCACCGATAAGGGTGCACACAGGTTCCAGGGATCGGGGTTCTTAGATCGGAATCGCGATTCTGATCCTCCGATTTCAGAACCGCAATCGAATCGCGGTTCTCAGCCCTCATTCTGGGGGTAGGGGGGGATAAAATGCCGTGCAGACCGGGTCGAATCTACCATGCACTATTTTTTTGAATTGTTGAACAAACAAAACTATGAACACCTCAGTTGATGCTCATACTCCATGAGGCACATGCCTCGTGCGTGCTGTACGAGGTGCAAACATGCATGGAACACGCATCGAACACAAGCCAGAAAGGGTTCTAAAGATTTACACACCTTTTCAGTCGTTGAACCTCTTTCATAGTTCGCATATGACTGCCACGTCATCGGATATGGTAGGACTTCTAAGCGCAGCTTCCTCCAAGTGGAAGCGCAGCTTCCTCTTGGAGGAAGCTACGCTTAAAAGTTCATGAAGCATCCTCGTGGAGGATGCTTCATTTTTGCACTCGTGTACCTTCCTATGATGACGTCTATGTTCACGTTGACGTGGCAATCGTTGTCCGCATGACATTGGTTAGTGCCGACCGGACAGCATAGACATGCACGTATTACTTTTTCGATACATGTAAGACATGACTTGACGGACAACCTGCCGAAGGCTTCTCCATCGTTAATCTCCAGGAAGCGCAGTAACGCTACTCCGAACTGCTCGTCGTCGATCGACGACGAGCACACTCCGCACGGCCATTGTTACACGCTAAGTCCCGGCGGTCACCCGCCGCCTCCTACGGTGCGGGACATTGTCCCGCATCCGCCATGGCTGACAAGGACGAGACACGACCTCCTCCTCCACGCGGTGATTCAGACGATGACAAGTCGGAAGGCGAGGACGGTGAAGCCGCAGGCGACAAGAGGAAGCGATACAAGGCTGTAATCTGGAAGTTTTTCAAAAAGCAGCTGGCGGATCCTGACCGAGCAGACTGCCAAACATGCGGGAAGGACTACAACTGCAAGCAGGGAAACACCTCCGCCATGCGCAAACACCTTCGCAAGACCCACAGGAAACTCTTTGAGCAGTTGAAGGAGATGGAGGTGGCTGCCGCGTTTCAAGCCGCAACTGCGAACGCCATAACTGCAGCTGTCGAAGCCGTTCGAGCAGACCCTGCAGCTTGTACCACGGTCATTGAGCGGGCGGTCGCAGGGGTAGGCTGCACGTTCAACAATTGGTACTTCGTGTGCTGCATATGGAAGCATGTCATTGACAAAAACATGAGTTTTTTGTCAATGGCTTGACACGGCCTTCCAGCACTGCAACCCGTTTGCGAAGCTGCCTGGGCGCATGACCATCGCGTGCGGTATCGTTTCTGGAGCTGTGGCGTTCCGAAAGAGGCTCCGGCGGATGCTTGCCGAAGTAGCTTCAGCCATCAGCTTCACCACCGACGGCTGGAAATCCGACGCAAACATGAAGTACGTCGGGATCACGGCCCACTGGTTGGCCGACTTCAAGGTAAAGAGCATGGCGCTGTCCTTCCCCGCCGTCCCAGATTCACCCACAGCACTGACCATGTTTGAGGTGTTTTCAGAAGCCTTGAAGGGGTTGGGGCTGTGGGACCGCATGTTCTGCATCACTGTGGACAACGAAAGCACGAATGACGCCATGATTGACCGCCACATCATTCCATCAGGTTGCGGTTTTGACAAGGCCGGGCACATTCGCTGCCTCAGCCATATCATGAATCTGGCTGTCAACGACTTGCTGTCCCTTCCCGCCGTGTCCGTCGTCATCACCAAAGCCCGGCAGATTGCAACTTTTACAACTCGCAGCACTCCGAGGGAGCAATCCCTCATCACTGCATGCGGCACTGCAGGAGTGAAGTACCAATCCTTGCACCTTGACACAGAGACTCGGTGGAACTCAACGCTCGATATGTGCAGTCGAGTGTTGTTCCTCCGCGGAGTCCTTGTGCCATGGCTTTCTGGTTATGGCCGAGACGGCACCTTGCTGACTCCCTCCGATGAGGAGTGGGGGACCATTGCGTTGCTCACCCTCATTCTCAAGCCCTTCAAATCCAACACTGACGACATCAGCGGGTCCAAGTACCCGACACTCATCCTTGTCATTCCGTTTTTTGAGAGCATGCTGACAAAGACAAACGGTTGGCAGGTGCGTTCCATCAATGGAGAGAAGAAGGGAAAGCGGCGCGGTGCACAGGGCCGGCTGAACATGAAGGAGCAGCTGCTGGCCGACATGCGCGCAGGCCTCGAGGCCGTCATGGCAAAGTTGGAGAAGTACGCCTCGCTGCTCACGGACCGTCACGTGCTGGCAACAGCAGCAGACCCTCGGTTCCGGCTCCGCTACTTCGACAAAATCCATCGGCTGATGGGAATTGCGTCAGAGGCCGAGCTGCAGGTGAAGGTGCTGGAGTTGTTGCGCCCGTACCATGCGAAGGTGGTTGCAGTACGAGAGGCAGCTGAAGCTGCAGCAGCAGCAGAAGCAGGTGCAGGAGCAGAAGATGGTGCACCTGTCGAGGGCAGCCAGGGCAGCCAGATTGCAGCATCAGCTGCATCAGCAGCTGCACCGCGCCAGCTTTGTCCCCGCGTGTTGCAGCAGCAACAGGAGGATGAAGAACTTGTAGAAGCAGCCTTGGCTGATCTGGTGGGGGACATTTTTGCCCCACGTGTGCCAGTGGCAGCACGTGAAGAGGTACCAGCAAGCACTTTAGAGGGAGAGGTGGAGAGGTGGGCGAAGCTCCCGGTCAAGGAGCCGGATTGGAACATCCTCTAGCACTACAAGAGGAAGCAGAAGACCTTCTCCACCCTCTTCCTTGCAGCAATGGACTTGTTCGCAGTCCCGGCGACGTCAACACCGTCGGAGCGGCTGTTTTCGTTGGGCCGCCACGTCATCACGGACTTCCGTCATTCGCTGGACCACTTAACCGTGGAGAACCTCTTCACGATGAAGTCGTGGATCAACGAGAGGAACCTCCTCGAGTTCCCCATCGACCGCCACGGCAATGTCTCCCCCGAACTGAAAGAGGAGGAGGACCGAGTCAACGAGCTGCGTCGGAAGGAGACAACCAGATTGGTGGGAGAGGCTGCCGAGGAGTTGGAGGGGTTGCGTCTGTTCGACACGGGGGAGGAGGATGAGGGGATCGGTACAGGGGAGCATGGTGACGACGACGATGATGAGGACGATGGTGACGACTAATAGCCTAGCATAGCACCGTTATGGTTGTCATGCTTTGCAATGTTCTGTTTCAAACTCAGTTGCTTTCCATTGAAACGTTGTGTTTCAGACTTGGCTTCAACGTCATTGATTGCTCATGTTCCACATTTGCATGTGAACGTGTTGCTTGGCAACGTTGTGGTCATCATGTTCAATACATGTTAATGGTATACAATGAAACGGACCACAGTACATGCCGTAAGAAACTTTTGTTGACGAATGAAATGTTGGCTTGACATGAAGTAAGCAAACTTTGTAGTGCACATGTATATTATGCTTTAGCCATCCAGTGAGGCACTTGTCTGACTTGAGAATGTACATGTCCCCTCATATTCGTGTGACTGTAGGTGGAGATAAACTAACATTTGGTGTACCAACAATGGCATGTGGAAGAAAAAATATATTTGTAAAGTTCATGTGTGAGATGTACATGCTAGCATTCATTTTGGTGGTGAACCCCACAATGTTCATGAGTACCGTGAAGAATCGCGATTCCAACTGGAACCGCGATTCTGGGACAGAAATCGAGGTTCCGATTCTGGGTCCAGAATCAGAATCGCGGTTCCGAATCTTTCCCGAGAATCGCGATTCTGAACCGGTGTGCACCCTTACTCACCGATCGTGAGAGCAAGGTGATTGTGGGAGGCAATCCCTCCTCGAAGTTGTGGGGTGATCCCCACAATGGTTTCCACGTGCTAGTTGCACGGGCGAAGAGATGGCAAGTGCCGGACCGTCGAGGACCAACAAGGACAAGGTGGTGACGGCCTCACCACAGGCCCTCGGCGCACTCCAAGTTTTGAGGGCAGTCACCGCGAGCACGGTTGCCAAACCAAAGGCAACCATACCGCCGAAGGCAACCGACACCAACCTCGGCAACACCAAGAAGCGTATGGAGGGCGGAAAAGTACTCAACAAGAACGTCGACACGCACGTGGGTGACCCCCACGCTACGGATGACGTGATGGAGGAGGATGTCCCGGAGGGGGACCCCAACAAAGAGCACGACACCGACGATGGTGAGAGAGAGGAGGATCGCGATCATTGCCATCGTTGTACGGCAAACTCGAGCCGATTGCTCGCGAAAGGCAAGGCGCTTGCCGCATTGCCTGAATCTGTCGACAACAACGAGGCTACCGAAAGCAGCAAAGGCGCCAAAAGCAGCCACCCGAGAAGTTCCCGCGAGAACGAGCCGGACGATGTTGCCGTGAAGGCAATTTGTGATGACCGTCGCAGGCTTGCTGAGTTTGCTGATGAGGCGGTGGGTCGACTGAAGACCACCACCAACGATGGAGGTATGGCACCACTCGGAGAAGTGGGGATGGTTCCCCCTTCCTACAATGTGGCCGCAATGGGATAGGACAGCATCCACTCAAGCGTTATCGCTGAAGACAGCCTCCTCTAGAAAGTGGGACTTCTGGGAGGCGTGTACGCGAACCGTACCCTCCTATAGTGGACAAAGGTGCACGGACAACGCGAGGCCGTGGAGGCTATCACCGATGCTCTGATGACATCAGAGCTGAAGTTCGCTTTCGCCAACCTGAAAGCCCACGTCGTGCACAACATCACGGACCTAGATCGTGATCGCCAGCTGCAGCGCCTGGCCTTCCATGAGGCAAGCCGCCGATGCAAAGACCTCGACAAGGCATTGCAGAGTGTGACCCAGGTACGGAGGCAGGAGCAAGCACAGTGCACCACAGATGCTGATGCCACTATCGGTGGCAGCGAAGACTTGCCTACCTCAATGAATTCGGGACTGGTCATGAACACGTCCTTCCTCTATAGTGTGAAGATCTTCCGGAAGGGCTTGAAGCTAACTGACTGGATAAACCGCATGGAGCACGTATTACACATCCACAAGGCTCCACTCAATCAGTAACGCGACCTTGCCACGACAAGGCTTGAAGACAAGCTCTTCAAGTATGTGATCAAGGAGTGGAGTGCGCAGAGGCCTCACCTTGAGTGGCAGCCCATGCCATGGAATACCTTCTGCGCAATCATCCGTAAGAAGTGTACCCAGCGTGAGGAGGCATAGTGCGCCTTCCACAAGATCAAGGACTTCAGGCAGCTGGGTAACCCGCTTGAGGCCTACTTGAACGAGTTTACCGTGCTCGTGGAGGAAGCCGAAAGCTTTACCGAGAGCCGCGGTACCCAGACCTTCAAGTACCCGGAGTGTTTGCTGCTGGAGTACTTGCATGATGGTCTTGTTAGCGAGAAGTTGAAGGACAAGACCACCATGACCACAACGGGCCAAGCTTGGACAAGTTGGAGGGCGTTACGAGACTACATGAGCGAAAAGTATTCGGCGAACCCGAAGCACTACTCAGATGCACAGCCAAACGTGCGTACACAGTAAGGTTACGATGAACGCATGGATGTTGTAGGGGCTGGAGGGACAACCGGACAACGGGGCGGGGTCAAGGGCAAGCAGCCAGAAAATCGCCCAGGCAAGAAGACTGGTGGGAACAAGCCCCCCAACCACAAGTGTGGCCGTGACAATGACGAGCTGCAGGTGGCGTGTGAGCGTCGTAACACGGCATTCTGCAAGGGATTGTGCCACAACTGCATGCAGCCTGGACACTTTAGGGCATAGTTCCCTGAGGCTTCTGGTGGTGGAAAAGAGGCCGCAGCGTTAGCCGTAGCAGCAGCACCTCGTGGGGACGGTGTAGCAGGAGGCTGCGGACAGGGCCGTGGACAGTGTCACGGGCGCGGCAATGGGCCTGGCCGTGGTAATGGACAAGGCTGTGGAGCGGGTTTTCCCCACCCCTGAGTGATGTTAGTTAAGACCACTCAGGGATAAAACTGGATCACAGATGTGGGTTCATGTTTTCAGACAAGGATGTTAAAGAATTTGAGTTTTTGACGAGTTCAAATTTCTCCGTTGTTTTCTCCTCTCTCATTGAACCTCATTCAGCACTTGCGGATCGACATTGCCTACAAAATCTTGCATCACTGGAAAAGATATATGACCAAACCTGCTTAGTGGTGGCGACACCGACCACTGTACAAGAATTGTGTAACACATTGATTGAAGCAAACGCCCTCAAAACGATCAGTTCAATCACGTTCGCGGTACCTTTAGTCGACGATTTTGACCCAATTAAATTTAAAGACTGGAAGGTGCTACCCGAATTCACATGTGCCCACAAGATGTGGACTCGAGTAAGTGAATCATGGGAGCTACGGCATCTGTCGTCTAGATTCCATGTTTATCACAAACTCGGCTTGTCATCGGTGAGTCCGTTCACTCGGAAGAGTGGAGGTAACATGACGATGCAGTTCAAAGGACACCTAGTTGGTGCTCTCGTGAACGTACTTGCTGACTCTGGAGGAGATGAATCCTTTGTTAGCCTTGGCATTACCCGACAGGTTGGCATGAAGCACGAGCCATTGTATGGCGCAATTTTCGTTGGTGAAAACCGTACGGTACCCATGATTGGTACTTGTAGAGTGAAAATTTGTATTCAAGGGTATACACAGAGTGTCACATCGAAGGTACTCAACCTTCTTGACCCGTTTCACGTGGTGTTAGGCGATCCCTGACTCCGTGAAAACAAGACCCTAATGTGCTTTGAATCAAATTTTTTTATCCTCCAAAAAGGACAGCGTCACTTTACAATGATTCCGTGAACGTAATTATTGCCAACCCGACTCAAAGTCCATGCCAGCTTGTCTGCGATGCAGGTCAAGAGACCTATTCGACAAGGTTGTGGATACTTCTTGGCTCAGCTGCAGAAGGAAGACACGCCGCAAGAGATTAAATCTCTATTGGTGGAGTTCTCGGATGTATTCCAAGACCCACCGGTTGGGCTTCCACCAGAAAGATACATGGGCCACACGATTCCACTACAACCGGAGGTTACTCCTCCGTTCAGACCCATGTATCGCCTTAGTCCAGCAAAAAGACAAGATACAGAACGCCAAATCAAAGAGTACCTTGCAAAAGGATGGATCGAGCCAAGTAGCTCGCCGTACGATGTGCCGATCCTTTTTGTGAACAAAAGGACGGTGGTTTACGCATGTGCGTGGATTACCGGGTGTTGAATAAGCTGACGGTGAAAAATAAATTCCCCTTACCGCGGATTGAGGACCTTTTTGACCAACTTCAAGGGGCAAAATTGGTTTTGTCCTTGGATTTGTCCCAAGGGTCCCCGCATCACAGAAGATGATGTTCCCAAAACTGTGTTTCAAACGTACATGGGACACCATCAATTCTGAGTGTTATGCTTCGGGCTAACGAATGCCCCGGCAACCTTTCAAGGAGAAATGAACCGAACGTTCGCCATACAACTCGGTCAGTTTATCTTGGTTTACCTGTACGACATCCTGGTTATCTTTAAATCAATGGAAGAGCACATTGAATAATTGCGTGAAGTCCTCGCAATCCTTCGGGAACAGAAGTTCTATGCAAAAGTGAGCAAGTGCAAATTTACACAAGATGGGCTCAAATACCTTGGACACATCGTCGGCAAGGACAGCATCAGTGTCGGCCCACAAAAGGTCTAAGCCATTGCAGACTGGCCACGCCCAGAAAATGCTGGGCAGATTCGGTCTTTCCTCGGTCTTGTAAACTACTTTCGACGGTTTATACAAGGGTATTCTACCCTGGTAGTACCACTAGCCAGGCTCACGTGAAAAGAAGTGCACAAGGAATGGACATCTGATTGCGATAACGCTTTTATCAAAGACAAAGAGCTTTTATCCATAGCACCCGTCCTTGCTCTTCCGGATCCATCGCAACCGTGGGAGGTTCGATGTGATGCGTCGGTAGTAAGACTTGGAGTCTTTCTCATGCAGAACGGTCAACCAATTGCGTATGAGAGCGGGAAGCTCATCCGCGCGGAAACGTGGTACACGACTATGGATCAAGAGCTTCTTGTGGTAGTACACGCTTTCAAGATGTGGCGTTGCTACGGATTGGTGGAGGCTGTAGGAATCTTCTGGCACGGAGAACAAGTTGTTGTGCCAAACTCGGGAGACCTTCAAGCAAAGATTATCTCCTAGTTCCACGACCCGCCGGTCGTAGGTCATGTGGGACCTAAAAAAACCACACAGGCACTTTCGGACCACTATTGGTGGCCATGATGGAGTGTCGATGTCTGTAAGTATTGCATGGCATATGATCCATGTCTTCAGAATAAGGCTTGTAACAAAAAACCTATTGAACTCCTCCAACAACTTCCCATTCCTGGGACTCCATGGGAGTGCGTCAGTATAGACTTCATTACTGGTCTTCTCGACAGCCCATGGCCACAATGCAATACTAGTGGTTGTGGATCTTTTGACGAAGATGACACACTTCATTCCTACAACCACTGATGTGAACACAGAGGAGACCGCTCGTCTCTTCTTTGAGGGTGTCGTAAAGTACCACGGCTTGTCGTTGCGCATTATCTACGATTGAGATAACAAATTTGCTAGTAAAATCTGGCAAAAGATGCACGAGTACTTCGACAGCGAGTCGCAGATGTCGACACCATTTCAACCTCAAACTGACGGAGAAACAGAGCGCATGAACCATACTCTGGAACAAATGATCTACATGTACGTGGACCCTGCCATGAATGAGTGGGACGAATTCCTAGCACCGACAGATTTTGCCATGAATAACTCGGTGAACGAGTCTACACAGTTCACACCATTTGTGTTGAACAGTGGTCGGCATCCAGTGGTGTCCTCTTCATTGGTGAAGAGCGGGAGTACAGGAGGACAGGTTTCTTCTGCTCAAGCTTTTTCCGAGCACAAAGACTCCTTGTTACAGGAGGCGAAGGGTCACCTTCAAGCTGTTTGGTAATGACAAAAGGCATATGCCGACAAAAGTTGCCGTGAGGTCTCGTTTAACATCTGTGACAAAGTGCTGCTTAGTACTAGGAATCTTCGGCTGAAGTCGCCAGGGGCACAAAAACTTCTACCGAAGTGGATTGCGACATTTCCCATCGTTGCACGCATTGGGCCAGTTGCATACCAATTGCATCTTCTGTCGAGTATGAAGATACATGACGTGTTTCATGTGAGCCTGTTGGCTCCATACACGGGAGAGGGAACCGTTCAGCAACCATCGGTAGTCCTTGCTGCCGATGGCCAATACGAGATTCTGCGCCTACTTCACCATCGAGAGCGTACTCTATGGTCACGGGTTGTTAGGGAATACCTTGTTCATTGGGCCGGGTGTGGACTTGAACATAACTCATGGGAGCCCGAATATTGGTTGCCCACAGGGGTGGTCAACGAGTATTGCAGCGAGCTGGCAGCTCGCACTGATCGACACGTGTCAGGGGGTACCACCTAAATGCGGAAAAATTGAACAACATCCCCGTCGGGCGGCATTCATGGACTACAACCATAGGAAGTTGGGGACGCCCACCATGGTTGTCGCGCGGATGCTCCAGCCTATGGGGGGGAGATCGCTAGCCCTGCTGACCGACAAGTTGTAGCTTAGGTCCAAGTGCCAGGTACGTGTTCATGTTTAGCTGGTGATTGAGAATGTTTATTTTCTTTCATAATATTGATGACTCACTAACTGACAAGCCAGCTTGTTGTTCATGAACCGAGACGGTTCATAATAAGTCGGGAGGAATGTAGCGGGAGGGCGGGTTTGGCCCTCCCTCCTCGCTGAAGCGAGGGGTGGTTGCGCACCACCCCTCGCGTCAGCGAGGGCTGGCCGACGGCCAGCACTTTACTGGCCGCCGACAAGCTGGCTGCCGGCCGGCTGGACGGCCGGCGGCCAGCCAAGTGACCGGCCACCCCACCAGCCCGCCAGCCGCCAGCCGCCGATCGCGGCCTCGCCCCGATCGGCGGCTGAGGGGCCACAAGGGCCTCGAGGACGAGGCCTCGTGGCCTCGTGCACTCGCCCACACCTCGCCCTCCTTGCAAGCAAGCAAACGAGGACGAGGATATGGAGAGTGAGGGTGAGAGCGAGAAGCAAGGGGAGCACACGAGAGGAGTCGGCACAAAATCGCCAATCGTGCCTCACACGTGACGATTTCGCGCCGAGGTGTCAAAAACAAAACTGGAGTTCGTTTAGGACAAACTACGAGTTTTGAAATCGGAAAAATCATGCGAACACACGAGTTCGAGGTTAAAAACCCCCGATTTCTATCCCAAAACCAGAGGTGAGGCTAAACACGGAAATGGGCCTCCGAAGACTCGAAATATTCGAGTCTCCCTGCTCTAGGTTGTTGATGACGATTGCCCCTCATTCCTGTGAAGGGGGTAAACCCCTGACGCGGACTGAGAACGCCATTCTGCAAACTCCGACGATGACTTCAGAGCAGGAGCTGGAGACTCGACCCGTTACACTACACCATGATGACGTCAGGAAATAAACAAATGTTCACCCACTTCTTTGTCATCCATTCCTCGCCACGGCACTTGATACGAGTCAAGGGGGCGTGGTTGGTTTATGTTTTGGCGACAGATCGTTGCACGTCCGAAGAAGCTTCGTTAGGTTTTTTGTTTTTTTAGTCCCCATTTGCAAAGTCGTCGGCAGTTGGTTGCTACCCGTGGCCACTTAGACTAGCTTCGGTCAGGCGAAAGCCCTCGTAGGCGAGCGAGGGCTTTTTGCCTAGCCTCTCTTGCTTTTCCTCCCTCCCAGCAACCCTTTTTGCACGGGCTATTGTGGAACTGGCAGCCGTCGGATCCGCACATTGAACGACTTCGACAATTTTTTTTACCACAGAATATACGCACAAAAATGTTTCTCTCTAAACATTAGAATTTCCAGATTCATTGGCAGAAAAATATTACACAAAATAGACAATTTACTCTCTTTTTCTAAATGTTTCTGGTCGCCCCCCATTCGAACCAACGACTGAACAGCTACCGATAGGTCTAACTATCATGTAACCTTTTGCACCGTTGTGTGAAAACGGTGCAAAGGTTGCAAAAACGTTCCAAACGACTTGGAAAGAGAAAAAAGAAGAATCTTTCCATACAGTACCTCCATATTGGATGGGTGAAAGGAGACCTTCAACCGTCGAGGTAGTGTGCAAATCTTGTTGTCATACTTTGGCATAGTATCGCAATGGGTATGTGAGGTACAAAAGTTCTCTTCACTCAATTTTTTCACGATGCACATTCAGAGAATTATTTTTAACAGTGGCTCTGCTGGAAATTTTTCGCCTTTTCCTGCACGTTAGAAGTATTTTTTCTGCAAAAGTGGCCATCCTATTCTTTTTGTGCGATTTTTGGGTCTATTGTACATTAGTTGCGGTGACAAGGTACAAGGTACCCAACAAAAGCAGTTCCTTGGTGTGATTTCAATAGAACCAAAACTTCCCTTCATTCTTCAATACATGGTGCGATTCGATCACGATTTCGAAAATGGAGCAAGTTCAAAAAAATCGCGTCGGAATGTAGGAGCTCTTGTGATGTAGTCGATCGGACGGTAGAGATGCACACTCGAAGCGTTCGACGCAAAGATATGATAGCTGTCGAGACAATAATGAACAAATGGACAGGATCGGTCGAAGATGTTCCATGTCGTTCAATTGAATGATCAGCGTTCCTGTTGAGAATGAATGTTGAAGGCAATAACGTGCTAACTATATATATTTTTACATGTATATGTTAGTGCATAAAGAGGACCCATATTTGAACGTGATGCGTGTATATAATATGCCTTCTGGGTTCCATTTTGTAGAAAGGGGGAGATTCCCTTTTACCCAGCATTTGAAAAAGTTCTGCGTAGGTTACCCACGTTTGAAAACTTCATTTACACATTAGCTAGTCGTGGAAGATGATGACTAGTAAGCCCACTTTTTGGCAGGTCCCTTCCGCTCTCCCCAAGAATTTTAATTGGTGCTCACTATGTCCAAAGTTGAAAAAAGGAGCAAGCTTTACCCACTTTTTATGAGGTGACTCCGATACCCACTTTGGACATCCGCTCGTCACTAAACGTGACGAGCGGATGTCCAAGGCTCGTGCTCTTAAACATCGCGAATCCTGTAGAATGGGGCCCACATCATCCCTTTCACAAGTGACATTGGCTTTTGAGGACCTATAATCTTACTTTTTGAAAAGTACTTATGTTCCTTCGTTTACAAATCGTTCCACCATGTCCATAAAAAACCACCATCGGCTGTTCGACGACAATCGATCAGCTCATAATACGTCTTTGTTGAGAGACTATTCTATTTGATAAAGAATAGACAGCACGATCTTTATTCGCCATATAGATCGAACGGTTGGGGTTTGTCATATCCCCCGATGGAAACATTGGAGTTTTTTCTCCGAATCTTTGTAGAGCTCTCAAGACAAAAAGATGGGTGCGAGCTCGTCGCCCTAGCTTCTTTCGTTCCATATCTCGTGCAATACAAGACATGGAACTAAGGAAAAGGCTTGCTTCGGAAGTGCGAAAGATAGAACCCTGCATGCAAAACAAGCCTCCATTTCATAAATGTCTATCACACTATGCATCGCACGTCGGACGAACGGAAGCAAGATCGACGAGGTCGTCCGCGTATATTTTTTCAAAAGAAGTCAATCATATAAAGCAAAACCGTGGCGGTTAAGTCGACCAAATTGTCGAGAAAACCCTCGAGCTGTTACATGGTACGATCCCACGAATCACGACTAAGAAAGTTTACAAAGAGAGATGTTTGTCATTTATATGTGCAATACTTATGTACAAGTCATGTTCTTTATTATCTTTGCAAAGAACTACTATATTCTTGCATGTGCGATATGTTTTGTGATTAATCAACGTATGTTAGGGTTGACGAACTGCCGTCGGATAGGACAATCAAATGTCTGAAGTATTAGCAAAGAAAGGTTTCTTTCGAGCGAAGTCGCTACAACGATAAAAATAGGACCTTGCTAAATGCTAGCTATCGACACTTGAAGAAAAGGGGCCGACTCATTGGCCTCGCTTCCGTCGTTCCGACGTGCGATGTCGTGTGCAACGTGCAGTATTGTTTTTTTCGCTTAGTGTGCAAAAAAGTGAGTGGACCACCACTCGACCATACTCGAGCACGGCTGTCCATGTTGCCAGGCGAACCCCACCCGCTGAATGCAAGAACGAGCTCAACGATGCGAAATAGCCACGTTGTGGAGACGACATTGGACGGAAACTTCGAAATAAGCACCCCAGCCAAAACTGACTGCGAAAGGCGACCATATTGTTCAATATTCTGGCAAAAGGACAAATATATGAATTGTGCCTGTTTGAGTCATGGTCTGAACCCGAGGTACTGCATTTCACTTCGTATCAAGAATTTGTGCCGACCTTTGGCGGTGACTTATGCAGGATGCCGTGATTTCCCCATAGTCATTCGTGGAAGGTCTGCGGTTGAGAGAGAAGGGGACTCAAATGGATGAAAGAAGCTATTTATCCTCTTAGAAAGTGGAAATGTCCACGGTATCATACTACGGATATAGTTAGCAACCGAACCGAAAGCGTGCATCTTCAGATGAACGCAATGAGCACCACATTTTCGAACACTCGTTTTCTGTTGCGTTGTGGTGGCACCCACGATGCACTAGTGTCACATGTTTGTGGCGTGAACACCATTGCATGTTTCCAGCCGGGCTGCTCGGCTTTTCCATGCAATCTGTTCGATTTCACAATTTTTTTGGTAAGTAGCTTGACATAGTGCGTTGAGGTGGTTTGTTACTTCGGACTGTCAATCGTTCCTATCCAGAAATCCCGGGATCCATCCTAGCTGAGAAAAGATGATATTGACGACCACCAATTCGTGGTTGCAAACTTTTCTGACTTCTCGCATGGTCACGCCGATCTACGCTGTTTTGGATCCCTTGCGGTACCAGATCGTTTCGGTCCAGAAAACCATTTCTCTTACATGCAGAAGACAGACACACGACTACAACACTAGTGGCGTAGTCACTTGTGGCGCGATCAGACACATTTACATACACCAAACTAGCCAACCTGGAAAAATCCTCGTAACGACGACACTTGGCATTGTCAAGAAGGGTCACCAGACCTCCTCCAAGGAGCACCGGCGGGTTTGGAGCGGTCTAAACATTGGTTTTCGCCCTTCAGGCCGGCGGATCCCGTTCTTGTGTCTTTGTTTTGAGTACTCGACCTGTTAAGAGAGACAATTTCTTGTGCTCCAACCTTGCTTCAACTGTTTTGTGTGCTAAGCATGCACAAATCATGAGTGGAGGCAACATATGGCAGAGACGAGGAAAAAAAAAGCCATAGTCCTGATACGTCGAAGCCAAGCAGACATTTGCGGTTGGATACTTGTTGACTCGACATAAACAGTGCATGCGCTGTGCAAACCAGTCGCTTCGGATAAGTTTGCCCTTGCAAAAATATGCAAACATTACATTTGTACTGTTGTATTCGCCGTCGCAACCCATGTAAACTAGAACGAAACAAAAATCGTTTATATAATATCCACCGTTCCAAGAACATGCATAGAATACCGGAATTCTAGTCATGATTGTTCCGAAATTAGTACTCCAGGCATGGTTACTCGGTATTCGCGTTTTGTGGACAATGCGGTCACCAGTTAAAACGAGTGGGTAATAGGGTGGTTTTGTGTACAGAGTGGGTATTCGGGAAGCACGAGGCTCGGAAGGTGGGTATAAGGGAATTGATCACCTGTAGAAATTGTGGTGTTTTGGTGTAGAAGACTCTGTCAACCGAAGTACAAGTGTAGTGGGTATCAGAGTCATGCTGTTAATAGTGGGCACCGAAGGCACGTTCGTTGAACTTTGGGCAAGGGGCTCTCCTTTCAAAAAGTGTGGGGGAAGCGAGGACCCCCCTGCCAAGAATTGGGCATTCGATGCATCTTCCCTGGGGAGTGGATGATTCGTTCATAAAGGTCCAAACAGTGGGTAACCTGCGTAGAGCCTTTTTCAGAAGGTTGGTAAAAAGGAGGATCAAATTGACCCAGGGGCCGTGGTTCGCATCTAGGCCCAACGCGAGGACCCGCATTGTCGGATCCATCAGCGCTAGGGCCCTTATTTGCGCGCCAACCAACCGGAGGGCCCGTTGCTTACCGGCCGCGTCTCCAGATAGCCGGGCTGCAACCGCTATCGCTATGTTGGACGACTGGCCGCCCGATTAAGCGGTCGGGTCAAGTGGGTTTTGGCAGCGCGGTAGGTTCCGACAGCATGATTTCTGTAGTATGTCGCAAGATGGAAACAATTTCATCACAGCGCAACTTTGTACCTCAAACGCGTTCATTTAATGCGGTTGAAGCATTATGGGGACCTGTTTGTTGACTGGATTCCGTTTTAAGGTAGTACATTCCAGGAGGTTTCGAAATTCCATGTCGATGAGGTTTCTGACGGTCATGGGCGATCGTATACAAGCAAAGTTGTCGTATCGAGCCTGTCACTGGCAGCGGTCTGCCGACGGGCCTCGACGTTGATCAGATCGGCCGTCGAGGCCCCAGGGTTGATCAGATCGGCCGTCGAGTCCCCATGGTTGACAAATTAGCGAAACGGGTCCCCATATCAAACCGCAGAAATAACCAGGGCTCCGACGTCGAACTGCCCAAAAAGGAGTCGGCCCCTTATTCAAATCTGGGAATCGGGGCAATGTGATGAGAGCCAGCCGGAATGTGGTTACATTGAGTGTTCGTCCCGACCTCCTGCCTTCAGACGGTTCTCGGGATCGGACTTGACCAGGGCAAAGACTCCTTACTGCAGACTGAACCGGGATATGGAAGGTTGGACACGTACGCCGTCTGTCGATGGCAAACGGGCCACAGCTGCGCACAGTGCCGCCTTGCAGTACCCCATACCGAGCTGCATTGTGCTCCTTTCTGCTTCTGAATTTCGCCGCAACATTTCTAACTTGCGCAGCGGATCTGGTTCATGATCGACAATCCATAACCTCTGTGGGTCCTCCCC